>PVKS010044200.1:0-14461 GCA_004027875.1 Aplodontia rufa
ATCTTGAATTTCTTCCTTTTAACCTATTAAAGCCCACAGTGCCTTATACAATTGCTAGGAGTCCTGTTCTGGCTCTGGGTACAGAGGTGAGAAAGACACCTGCCCAGCTCTGCCAACCCTGTGCCCCTCCAGCTTTCATTGGGGTGCTAGCTCCGCCTCCCCACCTGTCTGGTGTGAGAGGTGGGGACAGCCCACCGCTGGCCTGTTGCTTGGGCGCTTCCTTCTCGGGAGTTCGTCTAGTCTGTTCATGCCAGGGGCTTCTGTGACTTGGCAGACTGCTGTGTGGCAGAGGGAGTAGCCCTGCGTGGCTCTGTCTCAAGAGCCACAGCTACGAAGTGGAGTTCATGAACTTCACCTGGATTTACCCACGTATTTACCTTTTATTTTTCCTTTTACATTTTAGGGCATTTCCAAAAACACGTGTGCAAGATTGTGTTCGTCATTCACTCTTTCTCTGCCCTCCAACATTCCCACCTCCTCAGAGTGAGTCCATGTCCTTTAAAAAAACAAATGAAAGCTGTTATTTCAGTTTGTTTGAACGTAATTACATGACAAAGAATTTTCAAAGTAATTCTTATGACAGATAGGGAAATGGTGACAGTGCTCATTATTTTCTTGTTTCCAGCCAGTAATTTTGTTAATTACACTGTGCTTTCTTATTTTCTGAACAAACAACTGAAGGGCATGAACCAAACACGACAGTTTACACTTGCATGAGTTTCCTTGTTGCTTTTAGAGTTTATAAATACAGTCATCCTTGCGTACCTGTGGGGGATAGGTTCTCGAACCTCCATGGACACCAAAATCCTTATGTGTTAATATTGCTTAGATGAAATGATGTATTTTTGCTTTAAACTATGCATATCCTCCCATACACTTCAAATCATCTCTACGATACTTTCAACACTGAATACAATGCAAATACTATGTCAGTGGTTGTTACACTGAATTGCTTGGACAATAATGACAAGGAGAGACTGTGCATGTTTAGTATAGCTATAATTTTTTCCAAATGGTTGTTATTTGGGTTGGATAAATCTGTGGATGTCAAACCAGTGGATATGGAAAATGACCGTGTTTCTACACCCAAATTCACTGTACCTATGAGCCCCAGAAATCTCTCTGAGAGCCAGTGAAGCAGAGTAAGATGAATGTATCACAAACCACCTTGCTGCACAGTGTCTGATGTGTAAGATACAGAAGCAACATGCTTAGGAGCACTAGTAAAATACATATTTTCAAATGAGAATTTTGAACCTAGGATTCATAAATTTGGGAAAAATTTTAAAATCCTTTTTCAGTGTCTGAAAATGGCTTTAAGTCCATAAGTAATGGTTTTGAAAAAAGTTTCCCCAAAGTTTTAGACAGACAGCATGTCCTGACGTTATTCTCGGGAGGTCTGCTGTCTGACGTTTGGCTACAGGGAGCACATGAGGTTCCTGGAACTTCCGGTAGTGCTCTTCTATCAGTCTCCTGATTTATTCATAGCCTTTATACTTGATTGGTGCTAGAAAGAACAAACAGTCTGATTTGTGTGTGAGTGTAGACGTGTCTGACGAGTATTTGAAACACAACTCACATGGTTTTGGTATTTTTCCTTTTTATGAAATTTCGAGGTGAAAAAGTTGACATTCTGTTTTTAATTCATCTTTATATGTTGTGAAGAATTTCCAGATAGAACTATTTTTATGTAAGACTCATCATCTAGTTGCCATTAGCATAACGAAATATAAACATTATGATTCTTATGGACATTTTGCTTTTATTTTTACTTTTTTTTTTTTTTTGAGAAAGAGTCTCACTAAGTTGCTGAGGCTCACCTTGAACCTGTGACTCTCCTGCTCAGACTCCCTAGCTGCTGGGATTGCAGGTGTGCCCTTCCCTGCTTGGCTAGGACTATTTTATTTAATGTCAAGCATGTGGATATACTAAACAATGTTACAGATATTGATCTTGATTAATCTTCCTTTCAATGTTATTATTTCAAAATACTTGTAAATATTAATAGGATAAAAAAAGACAATATTTTTTTCTAAATTCATCTAACCAATGTACTCTTCATATTTGTATTAATTCAAAATTTGAACTATTTAAAAATTCTTTTTTTTTTCAGGGCTGAGGACCGAACTCGGGGCCTTGCGTGTGCTAGGCAAGTGCTCCGCCACTGAGCTAAATCGCCAACCCCCAAAATTCTTAAGAATATTTTTCTACAATAATGAATGGATTTTATAAATGGATTTTATAAATCCTTGCTTTGTCAAGGGTCTCCAAGACAGCTCTCAGGTTGGATGATTCTCTGGAAGGACTCACAGAACTCAGAAAGGATGATTTACTCACAGTTACAGTTTATTAGCGAGGAAGGAGACAGAAAAGGTGCGTAGGTCGGAGCCCAGGAGGAACCAGGCATGAGCTTGCAGGTGACGTCTCCCAGGGGAGGTGAATGGACAGTGTCCACTTCTTCTAGCAATGACAATATGTATGAAGTATTTCCAAGTAGGGGGACTCGTTGGAACTGTGTGTCCACAGATTTATTGGGGTCAGTCACATAAGCACAGAGCACACACATGTGACCCTAGCTACTCAGTTGCAAGCCTCCTAGAGGTCAAGCTGATGAAACGTGGCCCAGAAGCAGGTGAAAAGATGTCCTTCTCCATAAGTCACACCATAGAATGGACTCGGGTTAGGCTCAGGGTCTCACTGGGAAGGGCACTCCAAAGGTGCAGAGGCCGACTAAAGCTCAGTCCTATTTTTGGAATGTTCAGGGATTGAACATCCCACACCTGCTGAGCTGACCTTTCCTGCGCACCCACAGCATTTGCCCTTTCCCCAGAGCGCTTGCGTGCAGTAGGCAGGGCCTGCGAATGGTGCGGCTTGTTGGTATCCCTGGTGCTGTTAGGTGCTTAGCGGTGGTGGTGCCTCCCAGATGACCGGACCACTGGTCCTGCAGAGCTTCAGTAAGCCAGAATAGGATGTCGAGATGGGTATTTAGATAACGGAACAGGCTGAAGCCAAAGTCAAAAAACAGAATCAGAGACAGAGGAGTTCTTCGTTTTTATAGATTCTACAGCTTGCATCTTCTTCCTGCTGCTCATTCCCTGTGCCAAGTCCTTAGGAGTTGTTCAAGTAATTTCTAAAGACATTTTCAAATATTTAACACACACACACACACACCCTTACCATAAATTAGACACTTCTATTCTGAGCACCCCTCATGTTCATCATGCACACAACTGTGTTGGAATATTTCAAATCCTCTGCTCTGTTCCTCAGAGGTGCTGAGGTTATGGGGTAATATGCAGATGCTGTTATGCTAAGAGGAGCAGAAAACCCCAGAATCCCAGGTTAACTTAGTTACTTCTTCATTCCTTAGAAATGCTAAGGGGCTTTAGGCATAAAAGAGAAGAAAAGCAAAAGCAAAGTAAATGCAAAATTCAACTCAAAGCAATTATTCGTTGTTAACCATGGCTTTTGTGGCAAACTCCAGGACAGAACTCTGGCCAGCTGGGTGGGGCCATGTGGGTAACCCTTTTTCCACAGTTGATTCATTCAGCAAATTTTTATTGTGAGCTGACTATGTGTTAGGCATTATTTATATGATGGAGAAATGCAAGTTGTCATAAACGACAAACTCATAAGAAAGGAGATTGATTTTATTTGGGTTATTGCAATAAGGAGGTCACCCCAGGTCTGGAGATCCAAAATCTCAGCAGGTGGGTTTTGCCCTAGGTCAGAAGAAGAAACAAATTCCAGAGGGGACTGGAAATTTATAGCTGAAGTGGTTTGGAAAACAGAGGAAGTCAAGTCAGTTATCTGAGTAGCAGATGGTTTCCTCTGTGGTTAGAAAGTATTGGGTACAATTGGTTCTAATCTTAGCCAATTAATTAGAAGGCAAGAATCAGAAGTTGGAGGTTCTGAGTCTGGGGTCTGTTAGCAGGTTTGGGGCCAAAGGCAAAAGGTGTGTGTTTGGCTTTATTATAGGGAACAAAACAAACCTCCTGCACTTACAGAGATTACATTCCAGGGGAGGAAGAGAGAAAAATAAACAAGTAAACATAAGAACATGTCAGACGGTTAAGTGCTTTGACAAAAAGCAGAATCAGAATGTTGCCTTTTCTTTATAATGGTACAGTTAGAAACAGTCTCTGAGGTGATACGTAAGAAGTGGCCAGAAAGAAGTGGGACCAGGAACCTAGTGGATGATGGGGACGAATGATCCAGGCACAAGGAGCAGTGAGTAGAAAATGTGCGCCTGTAATCCCAGCTGCTGGGAAAGCTGAGGCAGGAGGACCACAGGTTCAAGGTCAGCCTGGGCAATGTGGGGAGACCCTGTCTCAAAAGAAAAAATAAAAAGGGCTGGGGATGTGGCTCCACGGTAGAGTGACCCTGGATTCAATTCCCAGTGCTCTAACCACAACAAAACAACAACACAAACAAACAAACAAGCATCCCCCTCCCCCAAGGCAGACGCCTGTCTTTTGTGAGGAGCTGGAAGGAGACTGCTGTGGCTGGGGAGAGATGGGAACCGGTGAAGGTGAGAATGGATAGGTGGGAGGCGGCAGGAAAACACAGGGCCTTGTGATAAGGGGGAGGTCAGGGGAGTCTTGTGGCTTCTCCATAAGCCCAAGGCCTGGCATTGTGTGCTCTGATGGTGCAATTTTAGAATTATGTCATTGTATATTGTTACTGTCATAAACATCTAAAAAGAACAGGGGGTGGGAGGAATGGAGGGAAAAGGGAAAGAGTGGGGACGGAATTAGAACACGTTGTACTGCACGCTTTTATAATTTTGTCATTTTATATTCTACTGCTAGGTATATGAAAAAAGAACCAATAAAAATAAAGAAAAGCAAAGCAGAACACCCCTCCCCAAGCCACACTTAAAATCATGAGAAGAAATGGAATTAGTGTCACCTACTTCAGCAGCACCATTTAGACCGGGCCCTTGTGCATTCTAGGCACAGGGTCAACTTGCATTTTGGCCCCTCGTAACCGAACGCATACCTTTTTCTGGGCAGGAGTGGGAGGGTGGGGATTGCTCACCTTCATTTTTTTCTGTTGTCCCATTTAGTTGAACAAACTCTAGTCAGCTCCCAGGAGGAGTAACAGTTAAACTGTTCTGATCACTTACTATTGGCCAAGCATGGTCCTACCCAGTTTACACGGACACATTAGCTTGATTCTCAAAGGTTCCCTGTGATTTAGGTATTATTACTAACCTGATTTTTAAACAAGGAAGCTGGGAGCAGGAACAGTTAAGTAACTTGTCTAAGGTCCTCTAGTCACCAAGTCAGGCAGCCAGCCTGCTTTTATTTTTCTTAAACAAGACGTCATTGTTTGTCATCGTTTACGTATTGAAGGGGTTTGTTGTTACACTTCCATACGTGCACACATCACCTATCCCCATGTTGCCCTCCCCACCCTCAACCCCTACTCGTCTCTACCCCTCTGAACCCTAGTGTGCGAGGTAAGCAGTCTGATTTTTACCAGCACTCCAAAGGTCAAGTAGCTGATTCTGTGAAAAACATGCACGCATGCATCCCCATGGACACCAAGCAATTGGCCACGCATACAAGGCTTAGTAGTGAATGCGTCAAGGCAGAACTTACTGCAGCTGAATCCAACACAGTGCAACAAGAATTTGCCCTGCTGCTTGTTCCTTTTCCTGACTTCACTTTTGGACAGGGTCTAATTTTCCTCACTGCACAGCATTTTTTTTTTTTAATACTGGGGATTGAATCCCAGGATGCTTTACCCCTGAGCCACATCCCCAGTCCTTTTGATTTTTAAATTTTGAGACAAGGTCTTACTAAGTTGCTCAGGCTGATCTTGAACTTGTGATCCTCCTGCCTCAGTCTCCCAGTTGTTGGGATCACAGGCACAGGTGTCACCAAGGCTCTGCTGGTTGTTGCACAGCTTTGTAATGACCACCAGATGACAGTGTAACCCAGTTTGTTACAATGCGAGTGCTGCTAAACGCCCTGCACTGAACAATTCTGTTTTCCTCTGCTCTTCATGTCTGCACGCTGAAGTGATGTCTGAGCATTCTGTCCCCTGAGCCCACAGAGAATTTAGCTGTTAAGAATTTCTCTTTCGCCTGAAAAGGGGTAGTGACATACAACCCAAGGCATTCGTAGAGGTGTACTGGGACGAGGGGCATTTCAGACACCCCTGGTGCACACTGCAGACTTCAGTGCTTGTTCACAGTCATCCTCTCCGTTTTAAGCCCTGACATTGTCATTCAGTGTCCTCACTCTTGTTTGTCCTGTCTGAGTTTTTTTTAACTACTTTACTCTGGGAAGGGCCAAAACTTTTTTATTCTTACTACCTGCTACTTGGCAGCCAGTTATTAAGCAATTATTGAATTGAATTGAACTGATTATTATTTTGAATGTGGTTTCTGAATTTGAGATATGTAGTAAGCTGGGTTAGGCCAGAACCTCAACCCCAGGGTGCCATATATTAGGGGCAGATAGCTTAAAGGGAGTAGATTTCCAGACACTCAATTTCTGTGTTAAACATCACATATGCTTGCCTGACAGCCAGACTGTGATAAAGAATCATGCAGATGTGCCTTTCCCATTTCCTCTTTCCCACTGGCTCTTGTACTACTTTAAAAAGAAGAACTCATTTCTCATCCACGCAGCATAGGTGCATTATCCTGAGGCATAAAAGCCTCCAGGGCATCAGACAGGTATATTGAAATACAGTACCAGCGTTTAGAACACGAGAGGCTCTAACAACAGAATAAGAAATTATAATGCTGGGGCTGGAGCCGTGGCTCAGTGGTTTCGGCGCTTGCCTGGCAAGCACAAGGACCTGGGTTCAAACCCCAGCACCACGTACACAACTAAGTGTTAGAGCTGCAAAGGTCATGTGAAAAACTAAAAGTTGTTTCTTTTTCTCTCAAAAAAAAAATTGAAAAAATAAAAGAAATCATTATGCAAGCCAAGCAACGACTCATCTTTGTCAGTTGACTATTAATTTTTTGATAAAAGATGAATATGTGACATTTTTAAGCACGGCATAGAAGAGTGCAAGGGATTCAAGTGAGATTGTGGAAACAAAAGTTTATTTCTACTAATTTGTTTGGAACTATTTGGTCAGTGCTCATAAATAAAAATAGAAAATAGAAATAGTACAGATGCTGAAACCTGTATAATTAAGTGATAATCTTGGATTCATGGACTAATTGGAAAAAAAAGTCACATGTAGGAGATGCATTTTTCATGGTTGATATTTGTCAAGATGTGTAAGTTAGATGCTTTGATTAACCACAGATAAACAAAATTTAATTATTAAATTTAGAAGTAAAATTTTGTACCTTTGACTTTATGACTACAGAAATAGTAAAATAATATGCCTATTTTTATTGTAGAAGAATGTGATAAAATAGCCAATAAAATAGTTTGAAGCACAAAAATATGAAGGTAAACTTCTGTGGGAGAATGTAAACACAAATTAAGGAGAAAAGGAAATTTTGTAGAATTTTTAACTTTAAAAATACCTTGTCTTTTAAAAATGTTTGATGGTGGGAGTCAAATTGCTATGGCATTTTGAATCTATGAGAGTCATGTAAAACAGCAAGGAAGCAGTTCTATTCAAAATGTCAGTGTTATAATGTGCTGGAAGTTATATCACTTGCAACTATTCAAACTTCAACAATTCTTTAAAAGCCTTAAATGTCAGTTTGAAAATGTGAGAGAGGATCAGCAGTTCTTCCAAGTCAAGCGTATGAGTCATGTGTTGAGGAATTACCAGGTGGGACGGCTTAACACCTTTGACTCCAGTGGCAAGTGGTTCTCTCCTTCCTTTGCCTGATGGAGACTTGGAAGTCATTGCTCAAATGGGATGAAAAGTTTACACCTGCAAAGAGAAGAAAGCACCACAGTGAGGCTTTCCGCATTGCCCGTGTCCAAAAACCATGTCTTGAGTGTTTGTTCTGAAAGTTGACCAATCAGAGAAGCCCTCTTTTGCAGAGAAAAAGTGACGTTCTCGGTTGTAGGTAGAAACAGAATGAGACTGTATAGCCATCAGAGGACAACAAATGATACTGTGAAACTAAGGGATAAAATAAATGACCCTGGAAATAACAAATCGGGATGTGCTTATGTAATTGTAGTTGGATCATGCTTTTTAAGAAGATGCCTTATGCAAATGCTTTTAATATGAATGGGAGATATGTTGAGATATGTTTAGCACTGTCATTTATGTTTATCTTCTTATGGCAAGTTACGTATGCTTTATCGTGTGCACGTTATGCTATATTAACTATTAAGCTGTGGCATGCCTCATCCATGTTCAGATTTTGAACATTTGCCACTGTGACTGCTCTTGTATTATTTTCTATATTCCTTCTGCCTAAGAATGTGAGAAATTTCCTAGAATTTGTCCTGTTAATTCTTAGATTGAGTGCATTTACCTTGAAGATGTTTGTTGAATTTTCTGATGTTTTTGGCTGGATATTTTAAAACTGAATGATTACCCAAGGGACTCATTAGCATTATAGTTAATAAATAATAAATGAATAGTCACAGCTGCTTGGATCCCTATAAAATCAGACTGTGTGTATACCATGGCTTTGGGCCCTCCCTGCTTTGCTGGGGTTAAGGACAGCTAGATGGCATCATCAGTGAAATTTCTAAGAATAGACATTGTTCGTATGCAGATGGACTATATTAGTAGTGAAAAAGGGGGACGTAACCATGGATGCTGCAGAGACTAAACATGTGATTAGGTTGTCACAAGTAACTTCTTAATAATGAATTAGAAAACAGATGAAATGTGTGAACTTTAGAGAATTTAAATTAATAAAACCTACTCAAGAATAGAACCCTCAACAATGTATGGCAGATATCTTTCCATAAATAAATAAGCAAGCAAGTAGATTACCATAGGAGATTCTACAAAAATAAATAATGCCAAACAGAGAACTCTTTCTGAAGATATAAAAGAGGAAGAACTACTCTACTTATTATATGAAAATAGTAATTTTGGATATTAAAATCTTTTAAGGAAAATAAAATAATAATGTGTTATGGGCTCATCTTATTTATGAAAAGGTGCAAAAATCATAACCAAATCAATAGCAAACTGAATCTAATGATCTTTGGAGACCAGATACTTCATCAGCAAAACTGGATTTCATCCTGGAGACAAAAGCTATTTTAAGATGTTTGTTATTGTAATTCACCATATTAAGAGATTAAAAGAAAAACCACAAATGGTGTTTTGGTATCATCCAACATAACTCATCAATATTTCTTAGGACAGGAGGGATAGACAGGAACATTTTTAACACAAAAAGTTGTTCATTCACAAATAGCCTATAGCTAAATATAATAACTATCAATTGTGAAAGCATTTATTTTAAAATTAGGAATAATTTAAAAATTATTTAAAAAATTCAACATTATACTATAATTCATGGCCTAAGCATTAAAATAAGAAAATGAAATAAAGGGTCAAATAGTTGGAAAGGAGGAGGAAAAAAGTCATTTTTTTTGTAGGTAGGCTGATTATCTATATGGAAAACTCCAATTAATCTATAATTTATCAAAATTTATATATCTCTATTTCATGCCACATGCCTGGGAGTTTGAGACAGCAGGATTGCAAGTTCAAGGCTAGCCTCAGCACCTTAGCAAAACTGTCTCAAAATAAAAAATAAAAAGTGGACTGGGATGTAACTCGGTGATAAAGCACTGCTGAGTTAATTCCCGGTATTGACAGAAAAAAATGTTAAAGAAAAACTCTATTTGTAAAACAGAGATACTAATCACATCAACTGTTTTTAGGAGAATCACGTAGGATGCTGTGTACAATCTCCTAACACTGAAATTGGTCTGCACTTTCTCAGCTTTCCCTGCAACCAGGATACATGCTGTGAATTAGCTCTGCCAATCTTAGGAACTTTCACAAAACAATTGCCATCTGTTTGGGGGCCAGTAACTTTTTATATCTGCCTCTGCTAAATTCCCAAAGAGATCTCCATATGTGAGTGGCTCTTACAGGGGTGTTTTATTTGTCTCATTGCTTACGGCTCGTTGGTCTGACAGTACAGGCAACTCTCAGCTAAAGCCCACGAGCTTGCAATATGCAGTCTTCTCTAAGGACAGGAGCCTAAATCTCTGTCCACGATGATTTCATCTCTGATTTCAGTTCTGCTCACTGGGCTATCATTTACTTGCCTATTTTTATTGGTGTGTTCCTACCTACCTACAAAGCTGCTTGGATCTGGCTTCCCAACAGCAACATGGGCCTCATTCAAGAACTGGGTCTCAAGATAACCGTCATACTTCTTTTGCAAGACAACTCAGGAACCAGGAACGGGAATGGGGTTGTGGGGGTGTCCTATGAGAGCTCTATTTTCCACCCCACATATAGCAATGCAACCTGTTTGTGCATATAACAAGACTCTTCCTGAACTTGCTACCTTAACATGCTTTTAAG
Organism: Aplodontia rufa; assembly: GCA_004027875.1. Classification (NCBI taxonomy): domain Eukaryota; kingdom Metazoa; phylum Chordata; class Mammalia; order Rodentia; family Aplodontiidae; genus Aplodontia; species Aplodontia rufa. The sequence continues at coordinate 10,450 of PVKS010044200.1, forward strand.
AATACAACTTCCTTTAGAATTTCTCTAACGTTAAAAGCACTAATTAACACTTAATAGGAACGAAAGTTCAATTTGATTCCACCACTGTCCTATCAACTGACCCATAATTTTTTTTCTTATCTGCAATGACTTAGAAATTAGAGAGAGGAAAGCAGCTTCTGACATCTGGGATTATTGTGGGGTCCGGTTATCCACACATAGTGAGACCACCAGAGACCAGAGTAGAAAAGAAAAAAAGTTTATTTTGGGGACAGAAAAGAGAAGAAACAGGCTGGCGCACCAGGGCCACTGCCCCAAAGTAAAGTTGGGAGGGCAGCAGCCAAGAGTAACTCAAGCAGGCTGTTTTTAAGGTGAAACCCACAAAAATTTTAGCAGGCCTACAAGAGGGGTCTTCTTCTAAGAATTGCAAACAGCAAGCTTCAGTTTATCTGTTTCAGGCTGCATCTGGCGGGTTAGCAGGATGGACTAGGCGGGGAGCTAAACTATCCATGTCTGAAACCAGCAGCCTGTAGGGCCTCTGGAGGGATGGGTTGCTTCACAGAAATGGTCACAACAACCTTAACTCATGACCACGTTATTTTGTCTCGGGTGTTTCTGTTCATTTACCACAGTCAACACAGCGCAAAGATTTTATTCACAGCCATTTTGGTTTGGTTGATCTTAACTAGATAGATTTATTTTACATCAGGGGGTCTCTACCCTTTAACAGGATCTGACCTGACCCAGTCATCCAGGCTTTGGAGTTGTTAGGGTTGACCTGGTGCTCACAGCTAGCCAATGAGGAGGACTCAAGTTCAAGGCTAGTCTCAGCAACTTAACAAAAGTGTCTCAAAATAAAAGATAATCTCACAAAACACCAGCACCAGACAAGATCACTTGGTGGCTGATGAAATGAGATAAAAACACAAGACCAATTCATTTTCTTTTCAGCATAAATTAGAACAGAGTTAGTGAGTAAACCACAGCACACTAACCCAACCCCCTTCAATGACTGTCTGCTGCTTCACCACCACTCACAGTTTAGCTGTGCTTCGCCCTTGTTCTAGGCAACATTTATCTAGTCACCCGATCTTAATACTGTTCAAGCTCACGGACAGCGTCCAATTCAGAGCTTTGCCTCGCTGCCTGATCCCACCTCCCTATCTCAATAGTAACTCAAACTCTGTAAATCACGTATGTCATGTTATCTGGCCCGACAAATATTTGTCTATAAGGACCATGAAGGAATTGTAGAGTAGTGTGCAGTAGAGATTAGGGGATTGCATCATCCTGAATTGACCTAGGATTCTGAATCTCTCTTTTCCAAGCATTTTAGAATTTCTCCCATCTGGCACTCCTATCCTGCACTCACTCCTAATAGAAAGGTTCTATTCTTGGGACAATCAATGGAGATGAAACTGGAGTTCAAGCTGGTGGAAATCCCTTGGTAAGGGCTTTCTCTGCACTTGGCTTAGTGGTTTCTCCCTTAAAAAAAGAACACACACACACACACACACACACACACAACAAAAATAAAAATAAAAAACCTTCTGTATTTGTTGGTGCTTATGGATTCTCATTGAAAGTTAGAGGCATCCTCCTTAATCATCAGGATCTTGTCCCAAAATGAGAGTTTTGATTTCCTTCTACTACAAAGCAGGTAACTTTTCAGGCATTTTAAATATGTTTTCTAATTCTTTGCAATGGGACTCTGGGTGAAAGGGAGACACCTAGCTTCTTTTTTCTTTAGGTTCTTGCTTCTTCAGCCTGCTGACTTTTCCATTGGATGGCCTATGTTCAGCTCCTAGTTGCAAACTGCCTTCTAGGGGTCTAAAACTAGTAGCCTTCCCATTCTTGTACGAATGGTAAATGCTTATTCCCCAGAATCTCCTCCTTTGTCCTTCTGAGTTTGACTTTTCTAAGGAAGCCCCTAAACATATCCTTTTACCTGTTCCCAGACCCTGGAATAAACCTTTTCTTGACCTAAGTGGATATTTCTTTGCTGTTCCTTATACAAACAGTGGGATCAGGGGCAAGTGTAAGGAGAGTTCTGTGTTGCTCTACACTCTTACTCCCTCTCTGCAACCAAGATTTCCCTTTCCTAAACCTCCTTTGATCTCCCTTCCAGAGTCAGGAGCAAGCCATGGGTCTGGAATCTGCAGGACAGGGAGTTGCTGAGCTGCTCCTTCTTCCCAGTATCACCTGACAAGGTCTGACCTTCGGAACAGGTTTTCGAAAACAGAGAAGTCGTGTGGGTGAAATGTAACGGTCTTCTAATGTTTCTCAGGACCCTGAGGTTAGAGAAGCTTGTGTATAGGATGTCAAACTAGAAAATCAATAGGGAATATTCATAAGGGAGAAATTAAGAGAAAAGAGAGAAGGCTCTGAGGAAGTGGCCTTCAAAATAGGAAAGAGCCAGAAGGTACTTAAAAAAATCCTCGATCCGAACTCAAAACATATTCCATATTATAGAATATTTACAAAGCAAAAACTCCATGAATATGCCAAATGTGGCAAACACTTCAGCAGGCATTCAGACCTAATGCTCCATAAGCGAATTCATGCTGGTGGGAAATCTCATGAGTGTGGGAAAGCTTTCAAGACCAAAATCAGCTGTCTCTGCACCGCATAATCCACACAGGGACGCACCTTTGAACTCTACCCACTGTGGGAATGACTTCAACAGTAGGTCAGCTCTTTGCCAACATAGAAAGTGCACAGTGAGGAGAGGCTGTCTGAGTGCCTGTGGGAAGACCTTCAAGACCAGGAACTGTCTCAGTGTTCAACAGAAGGTCCACACTGGGGAGAAGCCTGACAAACGTAATGACCGAGGAAAGGCCTCGCTGTTCAGCCATTCCCTTACGATCCATGGCAGAATCCACCCTGGGGAGAAGCCACATGGATGTGAGGAGTGCCGGAGGGTTTTCAGGGGGAGTTCAGGTCTCTCCAAACACACACAGGTCCACACTGGGGAGTGCCCCGATGAATGCAACAAGTGTGGGAGGACCCCCAGCGGGAGAAGAATCCACGCTCAGGAGAAACAATTTGGGTGCCCCCAGTGTGGAAAAGCCTTCAGGCTCAAGGCAGAAATCAGCAAACACGAGAGGCTCCACATCGAGGAGACACCTTACAAGTGTGAGGAGTGTGGGAAGGCCTTCTGTCACAACTGCTAAGTGCAGGGCTCATGAATGAGACCACACTGGGAAGAAACCCTACCCATGTGCAGATTGTGGGAAAACTTTCCAGGGCCCTGGCTTATCATCCATCAAAGAATCCACGCTGGAGAGAAACCTTCCAAATGTGAGGTGTGTGGAAAGTCCTTTCATCCGAAGTCAGTGCTGAAGCAACACCGAAGAATCCACACTGGTGGAAAGCCATGCACCTGCAATGAGCGCGGCCCATCTTTCGGTCAGTGCTCGGCTTCAATGGGACATAAGCAAGTTCATACTGGGGAGAAACCTAAGGAATGGAAGGGATGTGGGAGAACTTTCAGGCACACTCGAATCTTACAGGGCATAAGAAAAGAAAACATTGAGTATGGAGAACTCGTGAACTTGATGAGAGTGGGCAATCTTTCTCCAGGAACCATTTCCCAGACCTTCTTAGTCATCAGTACCGTGACCACCCAGGCCAGAATGTAATGATTCTGTCGTTTACACTTTCCATTTCCCCTTTCCACCTCTTAGGCTGGTTTCTTTCTGTCCTCCTGATTTCCTGATCCCTAAATGTGAGACCCCAGAGGCTTTGTCCAGTCGGTATGTATTCTTTCAGTGGGCACATTCACTTTCTTTTTTTTTTTTTTTTGAGAGGTCAGGAATTTATTTATTTTTTTTCTTCCCACATTTATTAGAAGTATATTGCGATACAGGATACAGATAAGGAGGAAACATTGTCAAAACTGTAGCAATCAATGTGTATAAACTTTGATAACCAGGGGTAATGCTAACACATAGATAAGCTACTATGGGTTTCATCTATTGCAGTTTCCCCCAGAAGAACTCATGTGTTAAATGGGTATCTAGTGTAGGAATAA
>PVKS010044201.1:0-14456 GCA_004027875.1 Aplodontia rufa
TAGGTCAAATTCTTTTGCCATTCATCCAGGTGTTTTTACTGCAATTTTTCTTTTCTTTCTTTCTTTCTTTCTTTCAAGAGAAAGGGACAGTGAGAGAAAGAGAGAATCAATTTTATTTAGTTTTTCATGTAACTTTGTTGCTCTGACCCTTCATTGTGCATGGGGTCCTGGGGTTTGAACCCATGTCCTGACGCATGCCAAGCAAGCACCGCAACGGCTGAGCCACCGCTCCAGTGCCTACTGCTATTTTTCTTAAGCTTTTTCCTTACAAGTAAAATATTTCTTGACCATGTCTTCAGTAAAAGTAAGAAAGTAAGACCTAGAATGAGAGGACCATAACGGCCTGGGGAAGAACACATTTCTTTGAGAATGAATCAAGCATAGCACAACTGTGTTGCCAGAACACAACCTCAAATCCCACCATGAAAGTAAAACATACTAAGAACCATGAGAAGAACGTGCAAAAGACCTGAGATGAGAAGGAAACACTACGGAAAACAGCATCTGAAATTTCAACAGAATTTGTCCTTTGAAATGCAGATAAATGTTTCCATTATGCCAGGTAATCAAGATGGAATCAATGATAAGGGAATAAAATGTAATGGAGTAAGTGGAACAGGAACACTGTCTGGAGGCTGGAGGATTTGAGATTGCTCCCTTTGATCCAACCCTTCTCCCCTGAGGTGCCCATCCCTGGTTTTTTTTTATTTTTTTTTATTTTTTTATTTTTATTTTTTTGATGAGATAGGTGAGGCTTGGAAACATTGAATTACTTGGCCAAGATTATGAAGTTTCAAAGTGGCAAAACCAGGAATAGAAATCATGCCACTGGACTCCACATTCCCTGCTTCTTCCATATATCCTATGACTACAGAGCTTAAAAACATTTACAGTATTGATATACAGAAACACAGACTAGGGAAGGAGCATTCAGTTTGCATAGCAATTCCTAAATTCTAGTCCTAGCTATTCCACTGACTGGTTGTATGTCCTTACGGAAATAACACTCCCTCTCTGGATCTCATTCTCTATGACACAGTATGGGAAGGTTAAACTAAACACTGACGGTAGCTGGGAAGTGTGTCATGTTATCATGTTAGCCAGTAAGAACCCTTTTGTCCTGGGGCTAAGATCTGGCCCCAAGGGGAAAGGGGTAAAGATTTCATGGTTGTAAAGTACAAAATCTACTCTATCTGATTTGAACAAGAAATATACTGGCACAGGACACGATGGCACATGCCTGTAATCCCAGTGACTTGGGAGGTTGAGGCAGGAGGATTCCAAGTTTGAGGCCAACCTCAGCAATTTAGCAAGACCCTAAGAAACTTAGCAAGACCCTGTCTCAAAATAAAAAATAAAAAGGACTGGGGATGTGGCTCGGCGGTTAAGTGCCCATGGGTTCAATCTCCAGTAACAAAAAAGAGAAAAAAGAAAAAAAAATAAAGAAATGTACTGGTGAAGGTGATTTTCTGTAGGTCATGGAGTCACTGGAAAGTCTGGAGATTCAGTCTCAAAAAAAGGGCAGAAAATGATGTGAACAAATGTCTACACACAAACTAGTACATGAATGTTTATAGCAGTATTATTTGTAACAGGCAAAATGTGGAACCCATTCAAATATCTATCAACAGACGAATGGATAAACAAAATATGGTATATAATGAAATATTATTCAGATGTACAAAGGAATGAAGTACTGATATATGCTACAATATAAATGGGCCTTCCAAACATGCTAAATGGAATTGGCCAGTTGCAATGACCATATTCTATATGATTCCATTCATATGAAAATCCAGAATAGGGAAAGCCATGGAAAGTAGATTAGTGGTTATTCAGAGCTGGGAAGGAATGGGGCAAGGGAGGTGTTGATAAAGGGTGTGGATGGGGTCTCTCTGAGCAGATAAAAACATTCTAAAATTGACTGTGGTGATAATTTACCATGTCTCTGGCTACACTAAATGAGCAAATTATGTGTTGTGTGAATTATGTCAATAAAGTTTTTTTAATGGCATAAACAAAAAGACCCAAGAAAAGTATGATCTTAGCCCAAATCATTTCAGTAAAGGCACCACTGCTACCTCTATCCCAGAGGCTACCACTTGCTCTGCTGACATTGCCACCCTCAAGCCTAGATGTTACTGCCACTGCCCCACCACTTGTCACAATGAACTCCACTTTCCTTGCTTCTTAATTTTTTTTTTTTAAGAGAGAGAGGGACAGTGAGAGGGAGAGAATCAGTTTTATTTAGTTTTTTCATGTGGCTTTTGCTGTTCCAACACTTCGTTGTGTATGTGGTGCTGGGTTTCAAACTCGTGTCCTCACGCGTGCCAGGTAAGCACCACAACCACTAAGCCAACACTCCAGCCCCTGCTGCTTCTTAATTTTTAAAAAATATTTATTTAACTTATTTTGCAGTGCTGGGGATCAAACCCAGGGCTTTCCACAAGCTAAGCAGGCTCCTACCACTTGGCTACACTCCCAGCCCTACCTCCTTTGCAGCACAAGTTTCTTAAAGTTATGGAAGAATATACTTGATTGATTGAGCCTGAAGCATATGTGCTGGGGTGTGGGGTGGGGCAGTGCTGGCAGAGCAAATCACTGGCCTTTTTACCTCTTTAACGGAAGGCAAGCTCTAATCTATCTCCCTCTAAGACTTATGTGATGGAGAATTATCCAAATATAAGACAAGAATTTGGATGTTAGGCTCCAACCAAAATAAGCAAACCAACCAACTGAGCAACACACAAAAATGCTAATTGGCATCTGTGCACACATAACCTCAGTTAAAATGTGAATATTTCAGATTAATCTGTCCATCAAACACTCATCCATTCATGTGTGCCTGCAATTACTGTGAGCATTTGTTAAGCACCTACAAACTCTTGCCAGGCCCATTGCAAAGCCCCATGGAATTAAAAAATATATATATATATAGACTCGAGGCTGGAGCAGTGGCTCAGCCGTTACAGTGCTTGCCTGGCATGTACAAGGACCTGGGTTCAAACCCCAGCACCACAGACACAACTAAGTGTCTGAGCTACGAAAGTCCTATAAAAAACTAATGAAATTGATTCTGTCTTTCTCTCTCTCCTCTCTCTCTCTCTCACTGTCCCTTTTAAAATATATATATATATATATATATATATATATATATATATATATATATATAGACTCTGTCCTTGAAGAGCTCACAGTTGAGAAGGGAGAAAATGGAATGGTTGTGGGTCCCACTCCAAAAGTATAGCTAGCACAACATTAACATAAAGGACAGGCTGATCAATTCCCCTAGGGGGACAAGGTTAGAAAATCTCTACACACCACATACACAACAAAGTGTAGGAACAATGAAAATCACACGAAAAACTAAAAAATAAAATTGATTCTCTCTTTTTCTCTCTCTCACTGTCCCTCTCTCATTAAAAAAAAAAAAAAAAAAGCCTCTACAGAGGTAATAAGTTTGAGTAGTCTTAAAAGGAGGGTTGGTGCCTTGTTAGGCATAAGGAAGGAAACAGAGGTGTGAACGAGCCAAGTGTACTGGAGGAAACTGGGCAACACTCTTGTGAAAGTTTAGGGTGTGAGATGGGGCACAGCAAGAGAGGGGCTGGAGAGGTCACTAAGGAAGGGCCTTAGAGCTCAGACCAAACTGTTTGGACATTCCTCTTTTTCTTCCCCCTACTTCCTCCCTTCATTCTTTCTTCCTTTTTTTGCTTTTAGATAGTTTAAACCTTTAAGCTTTTGAAAATGTAATCAACTATGTGAGTATTGTAGGAATATTTTCCAACACTTTTTTTTAAACACAGAAGGAGAGTAAGAGTGAGAGAGAGAGAGAAAAATCAATTTTATTTGTTTTTTCATATGGCCTTTGTTTCTCCAACACTTAGTTGTGTATGTGGTGCTGGGGTTTGAACCTGAGTCCTCCCTGCACGCCAGGCAAGTGCTGCAACCACTGAGCAACTGCTTCAGCCCCCAACATTTCTAACATAAACTCAAATTTATGTTCTTCTTTGGAGTAAAACCGGCTCTTCACTGTTTTCAAGTTATTCCCAAATTGCAAAAATTCCTATTCCTCTATTCAATCTTGGCCACCACAATCAGAAAGTGCAAGAACACTTTTCTCCTTTCAATAGAGACTTGTTGAAGGGTATTCTGTTTCTGAAACGTGGTTTGGGTGTTGTGCAGAGGAGAGATGGGGCAAAGAGATCAATTAACAGGTTGCTGCCATCAGACATTCAATGACTGAAGGTGTGAGTGAAGGTGGTGGCAGTGAGACTGTTTAGGAGAGACAGTGAAATGGCTAGGTAGTCAGGACAGAGGGCCCCTATCAAGAGCTAGCTGGCAGAGGCAGAGAGTGATTGACAGGCATGCTCAGGGCATTCAAATGCAAAAAGACCTTGAGGCTCACCCTAGTCTTGACTAAGAGATGGGGGTGGTCACAGGTGGGTACTAGGAAGTATTTGCCACCTTTTGTTTTAACCAATGGTGCTCTTGACCAGTTTCAATGCCTGCTTTACATAGATTTTGACCAATGGGGTTGATGCATTTCTCAATGCCTGCTTTGCATGGATGTTAATTATGCTCATACCCAAAATCTATATAACCTCTGGCCTAACCTCCATTAGACGGTGTCCTGCTTCCAGGTACCCCTCCGCCTTGCGGAGTCTCTACTCTTCTTCCTAAATAAATTCTACTCCTTTTACTCCTCCTTCCGTGGTTGTCCGTGGATTTTATTCTTCAACTTCATGAGACAAGAACCCAGGAGATTGGCGCCGAATTCCCGGGATGAATTTCCACCACACCAAGAGCTGCAACACCCAGCTTTTAGCTGGAGAATTGCTAACACTTTCGGCTGCAGACACCTGCAGCCAGCCCAAATTCCCAGTTTTAACTGGGAATGGCTGCAAACACTAAAAGCGTGCTGTTTTGGCTGCTAGAGTCTGTAAAGGCCCAGACTCCATTCACCAGCGGGAGCAGAGAATCCGGTCTCATCTCAAAAACCCCGCATCAGCAGCATCGACGGAGAGAGATGGAGATGAATATGAATGATAAAGAGGTACAGAACATTTTGGTGTATCTTCCCTAATCAGAATTACTATGTGAGCAGGAGCCGGATAACATGGTATCGACATGTCCGCCCGTCTATCCCATCTGTCTATTCACTCATCTGTGCCCTTGCTGTTAACTGATGAGCACTGGACGTTTAGAAATGATTCCCTAGAGAAGCAGACAGACCTCTCAACAGACAGTTATAGAGTGTAATCTCTCGGGGGACAGCGGGAGGGAGGATGCAGTGGCAGCCCTGTGACCAGGTAGTCAAGGAAGACTTCACAGAGACTGAGACTGAGAGGAGACGGCCCAAAGAGAATGCTGCAAGGAGGGCACTGCAGGTGGACAGAAGAGCATGTTGTGGGGACTGGAACTGTTGCTGGGGTGTGGTGTCACATGCCTATAATCCCAGTGACTTGGGAGGCTGAGGCAGGAGAATCCCTTGCTAGGCAATTTAGCAAGGCTCTAAGCAACTTAGTGAGACCCCATCTCAAAAGAAAAAAATAAAAAGGGCTAGGTCTGTGGCCCAGTGGTAAAGCATCCCTGTGTTCAATCCCCAGCACTTCCCCCATCCCCCCACACCCCCACAAAGACCTCCAACTAGAGGAGCTGGGTAACCCATGGGCCCACATGCTGCTCTGTGAAGTCCACTGTCTGGATTGTGCTGAGCCACACCTCCTATGGATTACTCCCTGCCAAGTACTCGGTGCAGCAGGCATATTACAGTAGGTATATTCCTGAGAGACACAAACTCCACTGACAGCCAACTTTGGCTTCATGACCGTAGCCTTCCTTACAGTGTATGGCAGCCTGAGATACTGCTGCCCAACCTCCCTTCCCTATCTGCTTTACTTAGGGTCAGATTTGCACGGCAGACTTATTGTTAAACTCAATTTTTCATATATATAAAGATGAGTTTAACCATATAGTATGTACAGTTCCACCTGTAACATCTGTGCATGCATAATACCATCTCAGCTCTGCTACTTAGAGGACCTAGACATACATACGACTATGTAACTATTAACTCTTTAAATATTAGTCTTATGGAGTAAATAATAAGACTTGGGATAATTTTAATAAGGCATAATGACAGAAAATACAATTTGAAACTTAGATGTGGGTGGCTTAGAGGTGCACAGAGAACGGAGAAAGAATGGAGTAGCAAATTGCTGTAATTCTGTTTTAGAATGATGACCTTTGGGATCTCTTTTGCATGTTTGGAGAGTTCCCCATCTTATGAGACAGACAAATCCAGCTTCCCCTTACAGGAATAGAAAATGCCAGACTCCCTTTTCCGGCATCCCCTGACTAGCTTGGTACGTGCCAGCCCAGGATGATCTAAGTGCTGCAAGCGAGGGACACCTGCAGTAGATAGACTCAGAACTGAACGCTGGTGAGGCAAAGTGACATAGAATCAGTGTGAGCCACGATTGGCAGCAGAGGAAGCAGTGTAGCAGCAGACTCCTGGGTCTGACATTATCATATGAATGGCACATGCAGTTTGTAACTCCTCCCCGGAGCAGTAGCTGGTTGACCTTGAACAAGTTAATCTTATTTCTGAGCTCCAGCTCTCTCACTTATAAAATGACCTTATCCAAATCGGGGTTCCCTCATAAGGCTGATGTGAACATTCAATGAGGTCACGGACCGAGAAAAATGTTTCATTTACAGTAAGTGAGCTCTACAAATGTTTCTTTTTTAAAAAAGAGAGAGGGAGACTGAGAAAGAAAGAATCAATTTTATTTAGTATTTCACATGGCTTTCTTTGCTTGGACACTTTGTTGTGTATGTGGTGCTGGGGTTCAAACCTTCGTCCTTGCGCATGCCAGGCAAGCGCCATAACCGCAGAGCTCCCCTCCCCTCTATAAATGTTTCTAATTTGCCTTAACAATTCTAATTTGCCTTTGACACAAGCTATGGCAGATAGAAAGTGTTCTTTAAACATTTGAGGTAAGAGAAAGGATAATAACAATTATTTTTTAAGCAATTACTATGTGCCAAGTACCATGATAAATGCTTTATCAACAGTATTTTCCTAATAGCCCAAGGTGATGACTAAAGTTTGTCCCCACCAAAACTCACGTTGATATTTGATATCCAACGCAAGTGTTGAGAGGTGGTAGGAAATTTAAGAGGCAATTATGTCATTAAGAGGTGATTAGGTTGTTAATGTAGCTCAAGGGAGTAGATTACGGAGAAGGCAAGTTGTTATAAAAGCAAGTTTGGCTTCCTCACCCTCTCTTCCACATGTGCCCACTCGCCATCCCTCATTCCATTATATTATGACAGCAGGAGGAAAACAAACTAAAACCATCACCAACATTCATGGTTTGCCTGGGGCTTTCCTGGTTCCAGCACTGAAAAAAATCTCACATTCTGGGATTCCCCTCAGAAGTGGGTATAAAAAGTTGAATGTTTTTGTTTTATTTTTAGAGAGAAAGAGAGAATCAATTTGAACCCAGATCTGTCAAGGAGAAAATATGGGGAGAGAAGCTTTAAAATTAAGGATAGAGAATTTCAAACCCCTGCTCTTCAGCCCCATGACTGCATGTTCCAGGGGCCATGTTGGGAGACTGCCTAAAGGAAAAGCTGAAGGTGGGCTCCACCTCAGGTCACCTACTCCTCCAGGGCGGTCCCTGGAAGATCATGGTACTTTGTGTCCTCCCACCCAGACCCCACGCTTCATAGACACCTCCTGTTTCTATGGGGTAATAAAGCCTCTCATGTCTCATCTTGTTTATATTTTGCCTTTGTGTTTTCTTTTGCTTATGAATGAAAGAACAATTAAGCTTTCTATGTGATTTGGATGTAAAATGTCCCTTTAAGGCTCACGTTTTCGGTAGTGAAGCTTTTGGGCAGTGATTGTATCACGAGGGCTCTAACATGAGGGTGAACTGGTAGAAGTTCAGGTGGGGAAAATTCCTGTATATCTGATCAGAAAGGTGGCTTAATTCGTCCAAGATTGAATGGACTATGGGGGTGGGGGGGCGGGGCCTCCTTGGAGGATGTAGGGAGCATTCCCAGGAAGGGTCTATCTTCTCTCCAGCGCCTTCCTCTCTCCCTGCAGCTGTGATGCAACAAGTTGAGCAACTTTCCTCTGCCATGCCCTTCCACCGTGACAATAACAGAGCCAGCTGACAATGATCCGACCCCTCTGAAACCATGAGCAAGAATAAATCCCTCTTCCTCTAAGATGTGCCTATATTTTGTTCACAGTGATGAAAAGCTGACACACCTTCTCAATCCAAACTGCTTGACCCCTTAAAACAGGTGTTTTTTGAGTCTTAAGCAATAATATTACTATAAACACTTGAATGCAGGTGGGATATTCTGTGCCCAGCCAGCAGCAGAAGCAAAGCATTTCTCAGATGTTATTTGTAAGTTTTACTCAGGTGCAAAGGAAAGGTAGTTAGAAGAAAGCAAGGCTGGTTAGCCTCAGAGTCCTGTTTCTGTTCTGCTCAGATGTGCCTGGAACTTCCCCACCTGATCTTCTACCCATTCACCCTCATGTGCCATTGAATCCAGAGTCTGGAGGCCAGCTGGGGACCCCTAGAATTATCCCCTGGAAAATGTGTGACCTACACGAGTTTCTTTTCTCTCTGAGCTTTAAGTTTTCTCATCTGTCAAATGAAGGAATCAGATGATCAGATTAGACACTTCCCTAAGGGTCCTTGTGGGGTTGACACTCTAGGACACCATAATTATTATATTTAATTTTTTATAATTGAATTGCTTCTGCAGGCAGGCTCTGGATTAGGTAACATGTATTCATGAGTGTGTGCAAGAACATTTGAGTTCAAGGCAGCGTGTGTAAATGTGCATATAGATGGTCCACCAAAAGAAGATTTCCCCAGGGCAAAGGAGAATCTCAAGGAAGGGCCTTTCTGGAAAGGAGTATGTTCCTCATCCCCAGGGGACCATAAGAAAGGATCACCTGTCATACAATTCCCCTGGGTGGGAGGATGATTTCTGAATCCAGTAACAAGAAGTCCTATAATAACAGAATCTTGGGACAAAGGATGTTTGGGGAGATGAAGGTGAGGAATCAGGACACCTTCTGCAGCTTCTATTTGTTCTATAGCTTCTCATTTTGGGCAGGATCTGGGAGACTTCAATAATTAATCAATAAGCATTTACTGATGCCAACTGTGTGCCAGGTCCTGCATTGGATACTAAGGACCCAGAGACAAGGCAACACAGCCTCTGCTCTCAAGAGCTCAGTCTGGTAGGAGAGATAACCATGCAGACAAATTATTGCCATACTTGGTGGCAAAGCCCATGTGTTAAAGGGTGGTGATACTGGGAGGTGGTGGAAGTTTTAAGGTACGGGGCATAGTAAGAGGCCCTTAGGACATTGGGGTTTGTGCCCTCAAGAGGATTGTAGTTCCCTGATATCTCTCTCTCTTTCTCCCATACTCCAATTTGAGTGACCTCTGATATGTGCATCTGTCATTATCATTATAGAGGTCAAACCAGTACCCCCTGTGTGATCTTGGACTTCCTAAGAGGCTCTTTTCTCTTATAAAGTCAGTTGCCCCAGGGGCTTCTTAGTAGTAATGCAAAGCTGACTAATGCAACGAGTCAGGATTAAGATTGAGGGAAGCACAGAAGTCTAGGTATGCCCAAGGGAAGGGTTGACAGGAAAGGAAAATAAGAATTTTCACGGCCAAGGAGAGTTATATATCTTTCCCAAGAAGCATGGGCAGCAAACCAAAGCCACAGAAGCATGGAAGAATGTGGTGTGATTAGAGGAACAGCAGGCCTTCCCAAACAAATAGAACTTGAGAGGAAGAAGATGAAGCGAAAGGTGGAGCTGAATAGTCAGTAATTACTTACTAGATCAAAGTACCCTAATGCCAAGCTGAAGAGTCTGGAATTAAACCTGTAGACTATGGGGAATCAGAGAAGTGATCTGTTTATACATGAATTAATATAGATATAACTATATATCAATATATTAATATAATATATATTAGTATATATTAATATATAATAATAACTATATATACATATATATATATATACATATATATACATATTTCTCAGGGCTGGGATGTAGTTTAGTGATAGAGTGTGGGCCTAGCATGCGTGAGACCCTGCGTTCAATCTTCAGAATGCTTACATGCACACACATGAAAACAAAACAGAACAGAAAAAGTATTTATCAACACCTGACACAGGAGGTTGGGTCAGGAGGATCTCTTGAACCCAAGCAGTTTGGGTTTGGGGACAGTTTGGGCAATATAACAAGACCCTGTCTCTTAAAAAACAAAGTATATTGTATTCAAGCAACAATAAAGTATCACCATTTATCCGCTACAACAGCTAAATGAAAAACATAATATCAAGTGTTAACAAGAATATGGAGCAACTGGATCTCTCCTGGGTTGTTGGTGGGAATGTAAAGTGGTATAACCACTTTAGAAACAGTTTGGCAGTATTCATTAAGCTGAAAATATACACTGGTGACCCAGCTATTTCTCTTCTATCTTCTTTTTTGGTACTAGGGATTGAACCCAGGGGCACTTAGCCTCTGAGCCACATCCTCAGCCTTTTTCTTTTCTTTCTTTTTTTTTAAATTTTTATTTTGAGACAGGGCCTCACTAAGTTGCTGATGCTGGCTTTAAATTTGCAATCCTCTTGCCCCAGTGCCTCCTGAGCTGCTGGGATTACAGGCATATGCCACCACGCCTGGATCTCTTCTATTTTCACTTAAAAGCATGTGCAAGAATGTCTTTAGCAGCACCATTTGTAATAGTCAGAAACAACAACCCAAATGTCCATCAATAGTTGATAAGATAAAGGCATGGTAACACAGCACTTACTGGAACATTATACAGCAGTTAGAATATTACTTGCAACAACTAGGGTGAATGTCACAAATATAATGTGATGAAAGAAGCCTGACACAAAAGAACACAGACTGTATGATCCCACTCATTAAAGTTCAACAATAATCCATTGTGGGTAGGCTCCATTGCTCTGGGCTTAGGGTGAGGTAGGGCATCATGGCAAAGAGCGCACTGTGAAGCAGAGCTGCTCACCTCATGTCCACCAAGAAGCAGAGTCAGGAAGGGCAGGGGACAAGATATAGTCCTCAAAGACAGCTGCCTCCCACCCTGGCCACATATTCACGCCCTTTAACTAGGTCCCATTACCTATGGTTTCTAACCACCTCCCAAAGAATCCATCAGTGGATTAATCCATTGATGAAATAAGAACCCTCCCGATCCAGTCAATTCCCCAAATCCCACCCCTGAACATTTCTGTATTGGGGACCAAGCCATCAGTACATGAGCCTTTGGGGAACATTCTGGATCCAAACCATAATAATAACAGTCCCCAAATGACCCAAGAAACAGAAGTCAAGACTTGGAACTCTCTTCTATCCCTGGCCGTTCCCTGAAGCCACTCCGACCAGAGGAATGGATAGATGAAGGTCAGAGCAGGTGAGTCACTTGCTTCCTTAACCTCTGAGAATATTTTCCCCTCTGCTAATTCATCCTCCTTCCCACCCAGATGCAGAGGCTTAGTTTAGGATAAGAATATCATGCATCCTTTCCCAGAGACTTGATCTCTTCTTTTACCTCTTTTATGTCACCTAAGTCCTTCTGGATCTCTAGGAAAGGAACTGAAGGTCTGGGGCCCAATGACAAAGAAGAAGCCGCTGAGGGGGTCACTATCCATTGGACAGAAAGAATCCTCCAGACCAGGGTATGGCTGAACTTGGAAGCTGGGAAGTCAGCCAGGGTTTCATCTTTTGTTTTTTCCTCCTGGGGCTTCCTGTCCCTGAGGTGGATGGAGAGGGGTCATGGGGACTTCCTGGCCCCTACAAATAAACCTTTCCGTTGTCGTTGGCCAGGCAGACCAGGTGATGGGCAGTAACGGAAACAGCAACGCTACCCCTCAAAGGAAATCTACTTTCGGTTCCACCAAATGTCCCCACAAGAGGAGCTGTGCATTGCTGGCATGGAAAAGTGGTCATGGTAGAGATTGGAAATGACCACCTATTGTTGGTGGGTGAGCAGGAACTGAGTGTGGGAGAAGTATCAGAGCATGTGAGGGCTATCTGGTTTGTTCTCTGCTGATTTCCAGTGTCTACAATAGTTCCTGGGCACATAATAGGAGCTCAGTAAACATTCTATTAATTAAGTGAATGTAGTCCAGCATCTTCAGTTAACAGATTAAGGGATGTGAGGCCCAGAACATAAAAGAAAGTTTCTCCAGGACACTCAGTGAATTAAGAACCCAGACAAGGGTACAGGATTCCTAAGTCCCACACCAGAGTCCTTTATGCTGGGGGACAACCAGTGTATAGAGGAAGGAGTGGTGTTCTCCTTCCGTAAGCTAACAAAAATAAGAAGCTTCAAGAAAGCCAACCAGAGAGCTTGACACCTAACTGGCCCTGAAGTTTGGAGATCCTAAGATATGGAATTTAATACAACTTGAGGAATTAAGAGCTGAAAGATTGAATGAAATTTGTAGGACAAAAGAGAGAAATGGGTGTGGTGAGAACAAACTTCCCCACTGGTTATGGAGCAAAGATGGGTGGACTGATGTGGACCCTGAAGAACGGGTTTGAGCTGTGGTCTTAGATGTGACCTGCCTTCAAAAGAATCACAGGATGACACTATAATCCCAACAAAGAGGAAGGAGCTAGCCCAGAGGACAGATTTCACTTGCCAAGGGATGTGCAGTTACAGACTCAGGCATACCCAAAGGACCAGAGAAAGTCTTCCAGAGAGAAACAATCAGGGTTAGACATCTCATCATCCAAACACCAACATCATATTGCAACTGATGCCCTTCCCCCTTCATTTCTCCCTGGGGGGAGAGATGGATTTGCCTTGAAACTAATGGTGCTAAAGTTTTGGGGCCCCTCACTTACATTTTGTATTCATAACTTTGTATTCTTTTCTTTTTTTAAAGAGAGAGAGGGGAGGGTTGCTGGAGTGATGGTGATGCCGAGGCAAACATAGTAGACAAGTTTTATTACAGAAAGTAAAGCATAGGGAAAAGAGCAGACTTCCCCCAGAGTGGGGGAAGGGGACAGAGCTGATGAGGCAGTGAGGTTTGCCCTATTTGTATGACGTCCTCTCCTGGATTGGTCACTGTTTCCTTGCCCCTGTACCTAGCACACAGGTGCAGGGAATTCTGGTCCAGTCTTTGATCTGTGCCTTAGGTAGGTGCCAATAGAAAGAATGTGGTTCCTTCCTTAACAGCAGGGAGTGTCTGCATCTTGGCCTATCTTGTCAGACCCTCATTAGCACTGGGGGATGTCTTTGCCTTCTCAGGAAAGATGATCTCCTTATCAACCCACATTGCTCTGCCTACACTGAACTGCCTAACTTTTTCTGCCTCAGTGGCTTGGCAGTTATGGTGCTTGCCTGGCATGCATAAGGATGCAGGTTTGAAACCCAGCACCACATACACAATGACATGTCAGAGCAACGAAAACCACATGAAAAACTAAATAAAATTCTCTCTCTCTCACTGTCCCTCCCTCTTTCTTTATTAAACGAGGGGCGGGGGGGAGAGAATCAATTTTATTACATGAAAAACTAAATAAAATTCTTTCTCTCTCTCTCTCACTGTCCTTCTCTCTCTTTATTAAAAGAGAGAGGAGGGAGAGAAAGAGAGATTCAATTTTATTTAGTTTTTCATCTGGCCTTTTTTTCACCAACACTTAGTTGTGTTTGTGGTGCTGGGGTGTGAACCAAGGTCCTTGCATTTGCAAGGCAAGCACTCCAACCACTGAGCCACTGTTCCAGCCCCTGTATTCTTTTTCTTAAAGGATTTATTAATGTTCCATTGATGCCTAAGTGATTATCACAAACTTAATGACAATATAAATTTGTGATCTTAGTTTCTGTATAGCAGAATTCTGGGCAGGGTATGACTCAATTCTCTACTAGGGGCTGAATTTGAGGTGTTTAATGCCTAGGGTTCCGCATCCACTTTTAAGGTCACTGATTATTGGTAGAATCTAGTTCCTTGTACTTGTAGTGTCAAGATCCCTGTTTTTATGCTGGCTATCATCTGGGGACCAGTCTCAGCTACTCAGTACACCACCACATGGCCCCTGTTATGGTCTGAATATTTGTGTTCCCCCAAAACACACATGTTGAAACCCTAATTCCCAATGAGATGGTTTTTGGAGATGGGGCCTTTAGGAGGTAGTAAAGTTGATTGAGGTCATGATCCAATAGGGGAGGAAGTACATTGGAGTAGGGGAGGTATGGAAGGGATAAGGAAGATTTGTACACTTACTCTACCTCTGCGAGCTACGTTTGAGTAGTAGCTCTGAGAACAAACTGACTTCCATGATCTTGGATTGGTGATCATAATTAGAACTCAGGTGGTCACATAGGCAGAACTGGATTTTTTTAAACACTTAAACAGGACTG
>PVKS010044202.1:0-14461 GCA_004027875.1 Aplodontia rufa
CTCCCAATTCAAACGCCATGCTCTCCTAGGGGTTCACTCATAGAACTCCTGGAAGTGATCTTTTACGACATATCTGGGCGTGCCTTAGCCCAATCAAGTGAACACACAAACTTAATCAGTTCAGCCCTCAATTTGTTCATGATTGCTATGTCCTTCAACAAAGTTTTATATTTTTTTCATATAGCTAGTGATTTTTATGATTATGTTCATTAGTATTTCTTTTATAATTTTTACAAGTTGGTTTCTATTATGAATACTTTTTCATTATATTTTACAATTATTACTTTTTGTGAAAAGATTATTGATGTTTTATATTTATCTTTTGTCTGAACTATATTATTTTTCTTAGAAATGAAAATATTTTCTAGAGTCAGGCATGCTGGTACATATCTGTAATCCCAGCAACCTGGGAAGCTGAGGCATGAGGATTGCAAGTTCAAGGCCAGCTTCAGCAACTTAGCAAGACCCTGTCTTACAATAAAAAACAAAAAAGACTGGAGATGTAGCTCAGTGATAAAGTGTCCCTGGGTTCAATCCCTAGCACCACCCTAAGAAAATGTTTCTCTTCATATTCTACTGTGTTAAAGGTCGATAATTATAACATTAGTTAGTAATGATATTCTTTTCCTTCTGTTAAAGTACTTAAGGCTCATTTTAATATTTATTATTCATTATTTATAGAAAAATTCTGAAAATAGGATATCTAAAATGTCCTCAACATATTCTGAATTTAGTGAAATATATTTAGAGTTTCAATTTTAAGTATGAAGTTTCTTATTTGCTATATGTGACCCTTTTTGTTTTTTTAATTTAGTACAGCCATTTTTATTTTTAATTTTAATTTTTCACACACCCCTTTTTATTTATTTGTTTACTTTAGGGAGATTACTTTTTTTATTAAGTTGTAGAGTTGTTGTACAATCATAAATGCTTACTTACAAAGTAACAATATGATATGAATTTGATCCAAATCGAGTCCCCTCCACATCTCCCACTCCCCAACTCTCTTGATTCTTTTGATATTTTCCCCTATAACAGCTGTAAGTGTTCATAAAATGTTCATATTTGTGTGTGTATACACATACACACACACACACACACACACACACACACACACACACACACACATATACATATATATAATTGTGAATTTTCCAGAATTCAATGGTCACATAAGTATTATTTAGCTTGGGGGGTGTGTGTAAAGAGTATGTTACAACGTTGATTGTCTCCCTACATCACTCCCTGTCCTCCCTCCCCTGCTTTCCCCCCTACCTATCTATGGTTCCCCTATGTGTTGCTACGCCTTTGCTGGATCCAATGCATGAGTTTGACAACCTTTCACCCAAGCCTGGGTTTAACTCCAGCCTCCACAAATGAGGGAAAGCATTTGACCCTTGACTCTCTCGGTTTGGCGAGCTTCACTCAGCATGATTTCTTCCATTGCCATCCATTTACCTTCAAGGGCTGCAATATCAATATTTCTAAGAGCTGAGTAGAAGTCCATTATATATGTATACCAGAGCTTTTGGATCCATTCACCCACTGAGAGGTGTCTGGGCTGGTTCCATAATTTATCTATTGTAAATTGAGCTGCTATGAACATAGATTTTTGGCTGAGATGCTATAATGTGTTGATTCAAACTCCTCTGGAAAAATACCCAGAAGAGGGATAGCTGGTTCATATGGTGGATCCAACCTTAATTTTTTGAGGAGTTTCCACACCACTTTCCAAAGTGACCGTACTACAGTTCACCAACAATGTGTTCGTGTTCCTGTCTCCCCACAATCCCTACAGCATCTGTTATTGTTTATGTTTTTCATGTTTGCCAATCTGACTTCAGTGAGGTGAAATCTTAATGTAGTTTTGATTTGCATTTCTCTGGTTATTAGTGATTTAGAATACTTTCTCATATATTCATTGGCTTGCTTGATTTCCTCTGTTGAGAAGTTTTTGTTTAGCTCTCTGCCCCAGTTATTCATAGGATTGTTTGTGTTTTTAATATTAAGTTTTTTGAGTTCTTTGTAAATTTTAGATATTAGTCCCCTGTCAGAGGAATCACAGGCCACAATTACCTCCCATTCTGTAGGTTCTCTCTTGACTGTTTTGACCAATTCTTCACTGAGCAAAAGCTTTTTAGTTTAATGGCATCCCACTCATTGATTCTTGACTTAATTCTTTCACTTTGGGAGTCCTGTTGAGGAAGTCATTGCTTATTTCCATATGCTGGAGTGTTGGTCCTAATTTTTCTTCTAGCAGTTGTATGGTAGCTGGTTTAATTCCTAATTCCTTGACCCATTTTCGATTTGATTTTCACACAAGGTAAGCGATAAGGATCTAATTTCAACTTCCTGCAAATGGCTGTCCAGTTTTTCCAGCACCATTTGTTGAATAGGCTGTCATTCCTCCATGTTATATTTTTACCCCCTTTGTCAAAGAACAGATGTTTAAAGATTTGAGGACTTGTCTCAGAATCTTCTACTCTATTCCATTGGTCTTCATTCCTACTTTGATACCAGTACCATGCTACTTTTGTTACTACAGCTCTATTGTATAATTTCAGATTTGGTGTTGCAAAACCACATTTTTCATCTTTCTTGCTTAGTAATGTTTTGGCTATCCTGGGTTCTTTGTTATTCCAAATGAATTTGAGAATTGCTTTTTCTATATCTGTAAAGAATGACATTGTTATCTTGATGGGGATTGCATAGAATCTGTATAGGGCTTTTGGCAGAATGGCCATTTTAATTATACTAATTCTGCCTAACCAAGAGCAGGGAACATTTTTCCATCTTCTTAGGTCTTCTTCAATGTCTTTCTTCAGTGTTCAATAATTTTCATTGCAGAGGTCTTTAACTTTCCTTTAGGTGACCCCTTTTAAAGCTAGCATCTCACAGAAATATACACTGAATTATGTCAAATGTATTTGTATAATATCCAATTATGATAAATATGGCTTTTATGTTTAATGAAAAATGAGATTATTTAAATTAATTATAATACTTATTATAAACTACTTAACTATAGTACTGATAGTTATGGCACTATAACCATGGTACTTATTATACTATTCTAGCACTCCTTATAGTACAATTCTTAATTATAGTACTATTCCTTAAAGACTTGCAATACAGTTAATTTATTATTTGAGAATTTTCCTATTTTTTTCATATTCTAAAATAAAGTTGTTCTCCCATTTCCTTTTAGAATACCCCTGGGTGTTTTGTACTGTATTGCATTAGGAATAAAGAGGAGGGCCAAAGTTCAGCATGCCTCAGTGGTCACCACCATTACCTCAGCCTCCACACATCCAAAAGCACAAGTGAAAGGGCTTCCCACACAGGGTCCTAGGAAGACAGCCAGTTTGGGGTTCAGCATGCTGCCTACCATCACAACCAGAGACTTCACACCTGGGGACTCAGCTTGCTCTGGGTCCCTGTTTATACCAGTTCCCACTAAACCTTAGGAGTCTCCGCAGCATCGTTATCAGGCAACCCTGTAAAGTCCTTTGACCCCCATTTCTGGCATTAATTCTGAGCACTCTAACCGCTGGTCACACATTCAAATGCCTCCAGGTACCATGATATTGATAACAACTAGTTGTGTAAAGAATGCTCAAAAAGGAGAGGTTAGAAATCAAGAACGAGAGGATATGTGATCCATGCAGACATTCACTTTTTAAAGAAGTAGAAAAACAGGCCAAATTCAGGCTGGACACATCAATTTCAGTAAGTACACCTCAAGAAGGAAAAACATTTTCTAAATGTTCTTTCACCAACACAATCACTGCATTCACATCTCAGATCAAATTTTACACTATTATGCCAGATATTGTCAGTTAACTCAACATTTCTATTCTCAGATAATTATAGCAAACACATAAACAGACATAAATTTTAAAAATCAATATTGATCCATTTATGTTTAATTTAACATTACCAAGCCCCACAAAACCTACTGGAGTCAAAAATCTATTTGTCAAGTCATGAGTATTAACTGAAGTAACAGACTGTGGCAGGACTGGGGTTACATGGAAGATGTAGTCCTGCTTCCTAGAAGCCCACGATGTGGTGATGAAGACAGGGGTGAAAGTAAAAGCCAAAGTGAGTCATTTGAAATAAAATGAATGAATGCGACATTTGGACTAAGACCTGATGGAGAGTAGGAATTGAGGATGAAATGAAAGAGTGTTCTAGGTAGAGGGAGAGGCACGAACATGACAAGGCAGAATGAGATGGATTCTTTTCTGGCCTTCAAAGAGGTCGTTTTAGGGTAAGGGAGAGAATGCTGTGTGAGATGAGAAACAAATTCTTCATCAGTGATCAGACCATGGAAACTATATAAATAATTTTAGTCTTTATTGTCACACTAATGAAAAGGCTTTTGGATGCATTATGAATATGAAACAACAAAACCTATCATTATGCACAATTTTAATGCACCAATAAAAAATGTGAAACAAAAAAAATGAAAAAGTAGGATGATATGAATTGCATATTTAAAAGCCAGCTGTAGCTGAAGGATTGTAAATGGATCCAGAGGTCACCAGAATAAAAGCCAGTGTGCCAGTCAGAGAGCTGCTGCAGTTCCCGGTTAAAAAAAAAAAAAAAATGAGAGAGGGAGAGAGTGAAAGGAGTCAGAGAGAGAGAGAAAGAGAGAATTGATTTTTTAGTTATTTTTCCATCTGGCCTTTGTTTCTCCAACATGTAGTTGTGTATGTGGTACTGGGGTTTGACCCCACGTCCTCATGCATGCAAGACAAGCACCGTAACCGCTCAGCCACTTCTCCAGCTCCTCCAGGTAAAAATTGATTATAGCTTTCATCAAAATGATGGGTCAAGATGGAAAGACTTGAAAGGTTTTCAGTCATGTAAACCCATGACCGAACATGGCAAAAATTTCCTAATGAATACAACGAGGAAGCTAATATGTGCTAGTGCCATCTGAACATGATCAGCAGTTTACCTTCTTAATCTTATATTGCCACTCTTCTGTGACATAACTTGCTGTGTACATTAATGTAAACTGGTCCCAAAATAACCATGCTCCCTTTATCATTTATGAAACTATATCTCCTTTTCTTTTCTTTATTATCTTATAAAAAAACACATTTATGTCTAATAATTTTAGAATTATTCCACACTTTTCAGAAGTAATAGTACAATGGGCACAAGTCAAGGGAAATAGATGGGCACAACCAGAAAACAGTTTCTAGTGTGACTAATGTATTTGTTCTTACCACTGATTTTGTTAATGTCTTTTATTTTGTTTTTTTTTTTTTGCCTTGATTTTTGCTGGGTTCAATAGTACTTTATGTTGTCTTTTATTTTTTTTATTCCAGTGCTAGAATAAAAAGTTTTCCCCTTGATGTAACATAAGGATAACAGAGAAGTTCCAAATAGGTGACAAGAAAGAGAGTCATTGTCGTGTTCGGGACTCTCACATGGGCCTGTCCCAGAGCTGCAGTTGTCAGTGTTTCTCCACAGGGACACAATTCATAAGGAACAGGAAGTTAGAGAAATGATACAGCGAAACACCAGCTTAGTGAGAGTCTGGACAACAGAAAGTGAAACACTGGATTTCATTCATACTGATATTCCAACTACTATTTCTTCTATCTTTTCTACTGATGTTGATCCAAAAACAATTTGATCTCTCCAGCATTGAAGTTATGGATTTATAGAAAAGTAAATTGACCATTAAGAATATGAAAACAGGGCAGGAGCGGTGGCTCTGCAGTTTTGGCACTTGCCTGGCAAGCACGAGGACCTGGGTTCAAACCCCAGCACCACGTACACAACTGAGTGTTGGAGCAACTAAGGCCATGTGAAAAACTAAATAAAGTTTCTCTCTTTCTCTGTCTCTCTCACTGTCCCTCTCTCTTTAAAAAAAAAAAAAAGAAAGAATATGAAAACAGGGGGCTGGAGCGGTGGCTCAGCGGTTTCAGCGCTTGGTTGTCAAGCCCAAGTTCAAGAGTTCAAACCCCAGCACCACAATGAAGAGTCACAGCAACAAAGCCACATGAAAAAAATAAATAAAAATTGATTCTCTCTCTCCTCTCTCCCTCTCTCTCTCTCTAGGAAAAAAAAAAAAAAAGAATACGAAAACAGCCCTGCTAATCCTCCACTCCAGCCAGAGGAAAACCGCATGGTGGAAAAGTGCTCAGTAAGCAAATAAGAAATACCGACACACAAGGCACAGCAGATCTTGAATCTTTCAGACTATTCTGAGGATGTCAAGATTTTTAATAATTCTATTTAAATTAGTAATGGCATCTATATTAGTGTAGATGATCTTTATAAGCACAGCTAACAGCAACACCTTTAGACAAGTACTCTAGATACAGGCAACCCATCAAACAGATCTAGTTCTTGGCCTGATTCTGTTTCCAAGTCCCATTTGTCCATTTCCTGAAACTCCAGCTGTGAGTTCCACCAAGGTCTCAGTCATGAAGATTCTCTCCACTGCCCTTGGCATAGTTTTAGAGACATGGACCCATTTGAATTTGAATCTGATTATTTACTAATAATCTGATTATTTACCAGAAATATGTTAATAGTAAATACACATACCTGTTATTTGGTATTCATAAATTTTCCTTTCATCATTCTTATCACTGAATCTTTGATCAGGAAACATTTATGTATATTCATAGAGCTAAGTATAGTTCCCAAATCAAGCTGTACGTATGACTTTTGTTAAAGAAATTCAGTGAAGACTGACTTAGGACCACCGTGGTAGGTACAGTGACCAAGGAGACAAGGGTCTTGCAGTGACGGAAAGTGATTGCAGAGATTCAGGAACCCAAGATGCTTCAGGTGAATTCTTAAAAAGTTACTTTTTATTTTTTTTTTACTAAATCTTTATCTGAACATTATTAAAATAAGATATTTTCTGCTTCCCAGGGTTGTACTAAGCATCAAATGTTATCTGTTAGGGTACACAAAATAAGAATAAATCACAAATGTGAGTTATCATTGTTGCTATGAGACAAAGTCATCAGAGTTTGAATGAATTTTTCTCATATCCCACATAAGGTATACCAACAAACTCTCTTTTCAAAATATATCCCAACTTGGGGTTGGAGAGGTAGCTCAGCAGTGGAGCACTTGCCTGGGATGCATGAGGACCTGGGTTCAAACCCTAGCACCACATACACAACTGAGTGACAGAGAAACAAAACCAGATGAAAAAATAAATAAAATTGATTCTTGAGAGAGAGAGAACATCTATATATTTGAAATAGAGCATACATATATATATATTCAAGTTGGGATGTGTATATCCCAACTTTAATACTCTTCACTCCTCCCACTTTCACCAGGCTGGGATGTGACTGATCCCAACCACTGTTATCTCTCACCTGCATGATTTTGGTAGCCTCCTTACTGGTCTCCCTGCTTCTGCTGTAGTCCTGACACAGTGATCCCATTAATGTACTCATTACCATCACACATATATTAGACTTCGTTTCGCTTGCTTTGTTTGGTCTTGTTTTTGCTTGTTGTCCTTCTCAGCCCAGAAATGGGAACTCACTGAGAGCAGTTTGTCTTTTTGATCACTCCCGGAGTCCCCAAAGATCAAATGTTGGTGACTCTTCAGACCCAAGGTCTGGAGAGCTGGAACTAGATCAAAGAATACAAAACTAACAGTTTGTCATAGCTGAGTCTGCAGAAACGCTGTTGAAATTCACCTGCAAAGACAGCAAGGTGCCTTGTTTCAATTTGGGTCAGGTGTGGGTCAGGAGTGCCACCTATTGACAAGATTTTTTTAAGTGCCAGATTGGCTTTTAGGGAAACTCTCCAAGATTGAATCTATAAAACAAAATAAATGATAAGATAATCTATTTCAAGTATTAAGGAGTCATAATTACATTTCTAGCTTAAAAGTTGTACCTGAGACTGGGCACAATGGTGCATACCTGTAACCCCAGAGACTAGGAAGTCTGAGGCAGGGGGATGGCGAGTTCAAATCCAGCCTCAGCAACTTAGCAAGACCCGCTCTTAAATTTTAAAAGTAAATTAATTAATTTAATTAAATTAAATTTAAAAGTGGGGTAGGAACGTGGCCCCTGGGTTCAATCCCTGGTACAAAAAAAATATTGTACCAGAAAAGCAAACCCTGATAGAGTTTTTCCAATCTTCAACAAATGTATTCATAAATTCACAATAAAAGCACAAATGCAAGCATATTGAACACCAACAAAAAATTTAGGAGTAAGTTTATTGTCAATAATTCATTAACTTAAAAATCTAATTTACTATATATTTAGATTTCAGCACCTTAATAAAAACTAATTGAAAAGAGGTAGAGCACATGCTTTTTTAATCAGACACTTGTTAAACAAATATTTACTACGTGCCCGCAGAGTTGGGAAGCATGCAAGTTGCTGGAGGCTTCAAAAAGGCACAGGTCAGGGGCTAGAGCTGTGGCTCAGTAGTTACAGTAGTGCTTGCCACAGATTCAAAACCCAGTACCACGTCCATAAAGTGTCAGAGCAACAAAAATCACATGAAAAAAGAAAAACTAAATAAAACTGATTCTCTCGCTCTCCTCTCTCACTCTCTCTCTCTCTCCCCCTCACTATCCCTCTCTCTTTAAAAAAAAAAAATCACAGATCAGATCAACCCACCCTAGCCACTCCTGTGAGGTTCCTATCCTGCTTAACGAATGCATGAAGTAAACAACTAAAGAAATAAAAGTAAACTTTTAGACATTAGCAAAGGATTTGAAGGAAACAATGCAGAACAACTGGATAGACTAATTCTGAGGACCATAGGGCTTTTTTATTTAGGATGGTCGGAGAAGGTCTCTGAACAGAAAATATAAAACTGTTTCGGAGATTATTTCTGGTTAGCTTTTTTTGTTTTGGGTTTTATGGGTTTGTTTGTTTGTTTGTTTGTTTTGGGTACTGGGGATTGAACCTAGCTGCTCTTAACCACTGAACCACATCCCCAGCCCTTTTTATTTTTAATTTTGAGGCAGGGTCTTCTCTAAGTTGCTTAGCGCCTCACTAAGAAGCTCAGGCCGACTTTGAACTTGCCATCTTCCTGCCTCAGCTTCCTGAGTCGCTTGAGTTACAGGTGTGTGCCACCTTGCACAGCTAACACGTCTTATTTCTTGTGATTCTGTGGGTCAGCTGGGCATTTCTTTTCATTGTATATGGTAACGGAAAGCAATGTCCTTATGTCCCTGTGTGTGTATATATGTACACATACCCACACGCACTTTGAAGTATTTAGGAGAAAATATCATTATGTTGTGACTTCCTCCCAAATGCTTATGTGCACGTGTGTGTACATGTGCGTGTGCGTGTGAGAAAGAGAGAGAACACAAATGAGAAAACAAAGGAAGCAAAACATTAGCAATTGGTGAATCTAGGCTAGTCCTACTGTTCTTGCAACTTTTACGTAAATGTGAAATATCCAAAAAATACTCAAAAACGTTGCTTAAACATGACTAGCTAAATGATTGCTACTATTCTTCCTCACATTCAACTCTCTAGGGTTAGGGTTAATTTTTACCTCCCTTTCCGAAAAGGAATCAATGGGAGTGCACCAGCCAGTGCCAGCATTCACTCCACCAAGGACATTCCTAAGAATGACAAAACTCTTCTTTCTTCTTTTTTTCTGTTCCATGAATTCAACATGTCACAGATTTTCAAATTGTGGCACGTATTTCTCTCCCTATAAATCCTAAACAACTGTGGAGGGTATGATGTCTAGATATAGTTCCTGCTTCTGTTGTAATGAGTTACGGAAGAGACACCACTGGCACACCATCAACAAACTGGCTTCACCATCAGCAACCACAGTTTTAAAGCTTTTATGTGCTGTATTTTTCCTTTCGCATCACATTGATGTGGCTGTGTCCCTATGGTATGCTGATTTTAGATCTTTTGAATAAATACCAAAAAGTGGGATAGCTGGGTCATATGGTGGTTTCCATCCCTGGTCTTTTCAGAAATCTCCATACAACCACTCTGTGTGGACTAATTTGCAGTCTCACCAACAATGTATATGAATATACCTTTCTTATCACTTTCTCACCAGTATTTATTATATTTGTATTTTTTTAAAGAGAGAAGGTCAGTGAGAGAGAGGGGGAGAGAGAGAGAGAGAATCAATTTTTATTGAGTTTTTCACATGGCTTTCATTGCTCTGACACTTAGCTGTCTGCATGGGTGCTGGGGTTTGAACCCGTGTATTTGCGCATGCCGGGCAAGCGCTGTAACCACCGAGCCACCGCTCCAGCCCCTCCTAATTTGTTTTTCAGTAGATTCATTATTGGAAAGCTACTGACTTTTGTACGTTAATCTTGTATCCTGCTACTTTGCTGAATTTGTTTACAGGTGTTTTGGGGGGGGTGGGTCTTCTAAATATGGGATCAATTATTTCTACCTACTACAAGATAATTCACATTTGCAAATTTGTATTCTGAGTTCAAAGATTAAGAACTGATCAGATAAACAAAAAACAATCCACTTGGACTCCTAACCTACCTATCATCATAAACCAGAAGACTAATACTGATAGGCTGGCAATCTCTCTCTTGCCTCAGTTAAGGCATGAAGAGCACCAAGAAACATAGTGGTTTTCACTGTAATTAAATGACAGCAAATTCATAGGTGAACCACATCATTTTCACCACTTGAAATTTGAAGAATCAATCTAGAGCGGTGGCTCAGCAGCTACAGTGCTTGCCTGGCATGCATGAGGACCCAGGTTCAAACTCCAGCACCACATACAACCAAGTGTCAACAACGCAAAAGCCAGAAGAAAAAATAAATTTTTTTTTTTTTTAGAGAGAGAGGGACAGTGAGAGAGAAAGAGAGAAACAAATTTTTATTTAATTTTTCGTGTGGCTTTTGTTGCTTCCTGACTTAGTTGTGTACGTGGGTGCTGGGGTTTGAACTCATGTACTTGCGCATGCCAGGCAAGCACCGTAACAGCTGAGCCACCGCTCCAGCCCTATCCCTTTCTCTCTCTTAAAAAGAGAGAGAGAGAGAGAAGAAAAAAGAAATTTGAAGAATCTACTTGCAAGTCATGCAAAACTTCCTAAATTTCTAAGCCAAGAAACACATAGAAGCCAAGAAATACAGAGCAACATTTGGGACTGCGGCTTTAGAGCAAGATCTCTAAAGGCCTTACTCCAAGACTGTGTGGTTTTATTGCAGGAACTTCTTCCCTTAATGAAGGAAGCTTCTAAGGCTCTCCTATGGGATCCTCTGTAATATTAGCGTAAGATCTCCATGCCTGGCTTTACTGTAAGTCACTGAGGTATATCAGTGGACTTACCACATCTTGAAAATGGAGTAAAATGCTGGAGAAATGGCACTTTAGTTTGAATAAAGCCCACAACAAGATTACTATTTCGGTACCTAGCTTTATGAATACTGGATAAACAAAAACAGTTTTTACTTCTTACAATGTAGGACTTCAGAGAAATCCATAAACCATGACTTTAAAAATGGAAAGGCAGCTAGATAGGCAGAATGTCCCAAACTCTGACAAAATGAATCAATTATTATCTGAATAAATAGAGAGATATTCCATGTTCATGTATACCAATACCAATACTGGTAAAATTTCACTTCTTCTCATTTTGCCTTATAGATTCAAAGTAATATCAATAAAAATCCTAGCAAGTTGTTTTGAGGATATTGAAAAACTGATTATAAATTTATGTGGAAGATAAAAGATCAAAAAGTCACCATAATATTGAAGAAGAAGGAAGTTGAAAAGTGTACCTGATTTTAAGACTTACTAAAAAGCTTACTACAAAGAAATCAAGACAGTGTTGTATTGATGAAATTGGCAAGTAGATCAGTGGAAAAGAATAGAGAGCCCAGACATAGATGCACACATAGTAGTCAATTTGATGAAAGAGTATAGATAATTCAACAAACAAAGGATTGTCTTTTTAAAAAAAAATTCTGTGGGAGCCCTGCACTTGGTGCAAAACTGTAATTTCAGCAACTTGGGAGGCTGAGGCATAGGTATCACAAGGTTGAGGCCAGCCTCAGTAACTCAGCTCGTGGTTCTGAAATAACGAATCAAAGAATAATTTTGACTTTCAAATCTTATCATTTAAAGAAATATATTTTGTAAGGCTATAACTTCTATTGACAGTGATTCCTTTGATTGATTTATACAAAATACATTGAAAACCTTCTGGAAAGGATTCACTGTTCTAGACGCCATTAAGAAAATTCGTGATTGATGGGAGACGGTCAAAATATCAATTATTAGTAGTCATTTGGAAGAAGTTGATTCCAACTCTCCAGGATGACTTTGAGGGATTTAAGACTTCAGTGAAGAAAGTAATTGCAGATAAGGGGAAGTATCAAGAAAACTAAAACCAGAAGGGAAGCCCAAAGATTGTGGCAATCTCATGATACAATTTGAGCAAATGAGGAGTTGTTTCTTATTAATGAGCAAAGAAAGCTTTTTTATTATTAAGAAATTTATTTGTTGAACAATCAAATATGCTTCCAACAAAACAATACAATATATATGTATTCTGAAAATTAGATTTACCTCCCAGAGCCTCACCCTCATCCCTCTGCCCTTCCCCCATCCTTCCAAATACATTTCTACTAATTCCCTAGGTTGTGTGTCACTACACCTTTTCTGGGTTTAAAACATGAGAGTTGACCACCTTTCACACTGACCAGGGTCTAGCTCCAGCTTCCATGGATGAGTGAAGACATTCGACCCTTGGTTCTCTGAGTTAGGCTGATTTCACTCAGCATGATTTCTTCCATAGCCATCCATTTACCTTCAAAGGCTGTAATATCATTGTTTCTGGTTGCTGAGTAAAGCTCCATGGTATATATGTACCACAGTTTTTGGATCCATTCATCTAGTGAGGGGCTAGGTTGTTTCGATAATTTAGCTATTATAAATTGAACTGCTATGAACATCGATTTCGCTGTGCAACTGTAGTGTGCTGATTTTAAATCTCCTGGAAAAATACCCAGGAGAGGAATAGCTGGATCACATGGTGGGCTCATCCCCTAATATTTTGAGGATTCTCCACACTGCAGAAAGCTTTTTCTTGAGAGGTGTTATAAATGAAATCAAACATGTGGTCGGGTGTGGGTGAGCAAGGCAGAAATTTTACTTCGGCCGGAAGGGCAAAAGAAAAATGCGTGCCTCGCAAGGAAGTGGGGAGTTTTTAATGTCGACCTGACACAACACTGCCCTTCGCCCTAATTGGAGGAGCTCAGGTACACAGTCTGCATGATTGGCTGTGATTAGGTGGAGGCAGGTGCAAGAGGAAGTAGGCGGAGACTGGGAGAGACTGAGGGTGGGGTCACTGCACACGTGGCGAGGGGCCAAGTTCGCTGGAAGAAGAAGGCTGAGTACCGGAAGGGGTCCTTGGAAAGAGGTGGGCGGACACAGGTGGGGGAGTTACTATCTTCAAAAGGGGAGGGGGATAATGGAGGTAGTAGATTATATATCACAATCTTTCAAGTTTGACAGAAAAGACATACATCTTACAGAAGGAACCTGTGCACACTATTCAAATGACAACAAATATTTAGAATATTCCTTCAAATTAGTTAACAAAGAAGTGGCAACGTTTGAGGAAATTGATTTCAATTTGAAAGTTCTACTGTGGGTGAAATGCTATCAGATAGCCTTGCATGCTACAGAGAAGTCTTTCATGAGAAGAAGAGTCCATTGAAACTGTAAATTTCATTGCTCTCTTATTGTATAAAATTGCCACAGCCACCCCAACCTTCAGCAACCACCACCCTGATCAGTAAGTCACCATCAGCATCCAGACAAGACTTTCCACCAGCAAAAAAGATTACAACCTGTGAAAGGGTTAGATAGTTGTTAGCACTTTTTAGCAATTAAGCATTTTGATCAAGCTATGTATAATTAATTAAGTTATGCACTAGGAAACTGAAATATTTCTGTGACTCATTTTTTTTAAGAGAGAAGGACAGTGAGAGAAAGAGAGAGACAAAAGGAATCAATTTTTATTGAGTTTTTCACATGGTTTTCGTTGCTCTGACACCTAGTTGTGTACATGGGTGCTGGGGTTTGAACCTTTGTACTTGTATATGCTGGGCAAGCACATAACTGCCAATCCACTGCTCCAGCCAGCTCTGTGACTCACTTTATTGTGATGGTTGCTTTATTGCAGTGGCATAGAACAAAACTCACAATATTTTCAAGGTGTGCATGAATTAGTAAAGCATTGAACATACTGTTACTTTAAAGCTAAGACTAAGCAAAGACTAAAAGAGAGAAAACAGTATGTGAAGTTCCATGACCTGACAATGTAGACCTGGGAAACTCACTTAAAAATAGGACGAGGGGATGGAGTGGTGGCTCGGTGGTTGCAGCGCTTGTGTGACAAGCGCAAGTACATAGGTTCGAACCCCAGCACCACATACACAACTAAGTGTCAGAGCAATGAAAGCCACATGAAAAACTAAATAAA
>PVKS010044203.1:0-14460 GCA_004027875.1 Aplodontia rufa
ACCGATGCTATATGTTTCAATGGTTTGTTTTTAATTTTATTTATTAAGATCCAATCTATAGATTATAAAGGCTTTGTTTTGTTTTGTTTTGATGCTGGGATCCACACTAGGTCTTGGCACATGCTAGGCAAGTCATTTCAGCTGCACCCCTGTCCTGAGGTTTCCTTTTTGGGGAGGTTTGGTGAATGCACGCTTTCTAACTCCAATGCCACCAGGATGGAGATAACATGGATGAGTCTGATGGTGCCCTTGCCATCTCCCCATTTCCGTCTGTAACGGAATTCCATCCCCACTCCCATAGCCCTGGTGACAGTGGTGACATCTGCCTTTCCAGAGCATGGCACCTGGTGGGGCCACACTGAGCTCTTCGAATCTGGACTTCTTTTCAAGTGGACGTGCGCGGGCATCTCTGAGTTTGCGTTCGTTCATTCTTTCCCATGTCACCTCCTCCTGGATCCTGCAGATACTCCACAGTTCATTTTCTAGGTGGGAGTCATTTTAAGTTTGGGGATGTTTTAAATAAAACTGCCTATAGCATCCATGTACTGGCTTTGGCGAGGAGCACAGGATTTTAATTTGCTTGGTAAACACAGAGGACTCGGAATCACTGGGTCATGTGGCTAATGTGTTTAACTTTGTAAGAAATTGCTCAACTGATTTCCAAGGCAGCTGTACCATTTTGCAGTACCATCAGTGGTATAGGACAGTTCCGGCTACTTCGTATCTGGCCAGGCACCTGCTATTGATACATTTTTTAAAACTGTAGGTGTTCTTATAGGGGTATAATAGCACCTTTTTGTGTTGTAACATTTTCATTGCCCCCTAAAAAAATAATGGTTTTTTCCTTTTAATGTTTTTGCCTATTTATTGGGTTGTTTCCCTATTTGACTTGAGAATTTTGTATAATATGGTTACATTTATATATTTCTGTATATACATACACACTTACTTCCTCAGAATGTTTATCATGAATGGGTCTTGAATTTTACAGACTACTTATGAATTGAGAATTCCATACTTCTTAATGGGTGCATCATGAAATATTTTGATATGTTTTAGAGCATTAAATAAATTCTGCGTTCTTAAGATAATCCTCATCTGCACACACTACACTTTTTTATACAGTAGTGCATGTGTTTGTTAGTAGTTTTGGAAAGATTTTTGTATTAACGCTCATAAGGGATGTTGCTGTGCAGTTTCCTGTCTCTCTCCAGTCCTGGTGTTGAACCCATGGTGCTTTACCATGGAGCTTTTACATCCTCTGTCCTTTTTTATTTTTATTTTGAGACAGGGTCTCATTACTTCACAAAGCATGGCTTAAACTTGTGATCTTCCTGCCTCGGTCTCCCCATCACTGGGATTACAGTCCTCTGCCACCATGCCTGACTTGTTACGTCGTTTTCTTTTGTTCTGTCTTTGCTTAGTTTTGGAATTAGAGTTGTGAGGGGTGTTTTCCTACTTTTTAAATTCTGGAAATATGGGGGCTGGAGTGGTGGTTCAGCAGTTACGGCGCTTGCCTGGAAAGCCTGAGAATGTGCGTTCAAACCCCAGCACCACGTACCCAACGAAGTGTCAGAGTAATGAAAGCCAAATTAAAATCTAAAAATAAAAATTGATCTCTCTCTTTTTCCCTCTCTCCCTCTCTCTCCTTCTGACTCTCTCACTGTCCCTCTCTCTTAAAAAATTCAAATTTTAAAAAAACATTCAAATTAAATTCTGGAAATATGTAAAACTGGTATTATTTTCTCCTTAAATACTGACTATCAACATAGCTGCCAGGGCATGACATTTTGTTATTTTGAAGACCTTTAGTTATAAATCCAACAAATGCAATTTGTTAATAGAAATTAGACTATTCAGGTTACCCACTTTGAGACTATTTGGACAGATTATGTCTTCTGAGGAATTTTTCCATCTCATTCGAGTTGTTGAAAGGCCTGAAAGTGTGTTATGGGTTGCATATTATCCACCTGCCCCCGCCAAAAAAAAGCCCTTCAAAGTCTAGAGCCTAACTCCGGTAACTCAGATATGACTTCACTTGCTAAGAGTCTCTGCAGAAGTGATGAATCTAGATGATTAGTGATGAATCATCACTAGTGATGAATCTAGATGGGTTAGGATTGGCCCCAATCCAATGTTATAAAAAAGGGAAATTCAAACACAGGTGTCTACATAGGGAGACTTATGGGGAGCCAGGAGTTTGGGGGCCATAAGCCCTGGAACTAGTAGAAGGTAGGAGAGAGATCTGCAGTAGATCCTTCCTCACCCTCTTCGGAGGAGGATGCCTACGGACTCCTAGGTATTATACTTCCAGCCTCTAGAACTAAGAGGCAGTGCAATTCTGCTCTTTAGCTGCTTGGCTGTGACACTGCGTCACAACAATCCTAGTGAACTTGAACACACGGGTGTTCATTCTTGAATGCAGGTGGATGATTAGTGATGATTAGTGATTCCTTTCTGGTATGGTAATTGTGTCTCCTCTGTTCGTTTTTTACACTAGAGGTTTATCAATGTTGCTGACTCATTTTTTTAAAACAGCAACTACTGGCTGGAATGATTTTCTCTATTCTTATTCTTTCCTCAGTTTTTCATTTTAATCTTATGATATCTGTCCTGTTTCCTTTGGGTTTAATTTGCTCTTCCTTTTATAATTTAAGATGGAAATTTTGACCACGGATTTTTCTTCTTTTTTAAATATAAGCAACCAATCTTACAAATTTCCCTCGGCTCCAGTTGCACCCCTACAAACATCAATATTTTGTATTTTTACTTTTATTTAATTAAAGGTATTTTCTGAGTTTTTAGCTACCTCTTTCTTTGACCCTTCAGTTATACAGAGATATGCTATTAATGTCCAAATACTTGGGGATTTCCTACTGATATTCTTGTTTGATGCAGCTTGTTTGAAAGTATATTTTATATGCTTTTAATTCTTTTTAAATTTGTTGAAGCTTGTCTTGTAGTTCAGAATATGGTCTCTGTTTGTGAATGCTAAATTCGTGTGGAATTTAAACAAATTTCATTCTGGCCATATTGGGTGGAATATTCTCTAATTATCAATTAGTTTAATATTGATGATAGTGTTGTTCAGGTGTTCTAGATTCTTCCAGAATTTCTGCTTAACTCTCCCACTGGTTCTGAGAGAACAGCTTGGAAATCTCTGTCTAGAACTATGGAGTTGTCTATTTCTCCTTTCAGGTTTTTCAGCTGTTGTGTTATGGTGTTTGAACTTTGAGTGTTGGGTACACATTTTTTTATTTTTTTCTTATTTTGAGACAGCATCTTGCTAAGTTGCTTAGGGCCTCACTAAGTTGCTGAGGCTGACTTTGAACTTGCAGTCCTCCTGTCTCAGCCTCTGGAGTCGCTGGAATTATAGTTGTGCATCACTGCACCTGGTAATTGTTTATTGTTCATAAAACTAAAATGCACGTGTTCTGAGCTCAGCCAGAGCCACACCCTGAATTGCTGTGGGCATGGCTGGGCCAGGGCTTGCGTTTCACAGACTCCTCCAGCAGGCTGATGAACACTGACAGAAGCCCTCGGAGACTGAGAATTACCATATTTCAGAGAGTGAATGCATTTAGGTCTCTTTCATGGGCTCTGCAAGAAAAAATGATTTCCTTTCACATGGGCTATGACATCCTCCTTTCTAAAACGTCAGCAAGCTGTCATTCACAGCCTGCTATGGCTTCGGTGGGTGCTGATGTCCAGAAAGGGACTTTTTAAACTTTTATTTATATTTTCTGCACCACACTGTGAAATGCCCCCAACACTTTGTTTCTTGAAGGCGGGATTAGAGCACAGACGGCAGAGAAAAGGTCTGGAATTCTGCACTGTGAAACATGCAGCCAGGGTTTACACTGTATCTCTCCTTACCTGGCACCTCTCTAATACCCTTGGCTGGAGAATTTCAAAGACCACCAAGCCTCCAGTTGCATAAGTAGGTCAATTTTTACAACTACTACCTGTGGGCAGATTCATCAGACGGCACTGAAGGTAACATTGTAATAAACGGACTGCAGAGGGGCCCGCTTTGTTGGCTTTCTTTGTCAATAAGATCTCATGTCAGATAGAACTAATCCAGTTTGAAAGCTTCAAAGATCTGGTCCTTTTTGTTGGCTTCCTGGCTCCAGCTCAGTTGGGCCTTTGACAGTTAAGGGAAAAGACTGCTTTCTTTTCCACGGGTCCTGCGTTTGCATCCATGGTACAAAATGATCTACACCACAACCACATCACATGCTTTTATTTTTAGTTTTCCCTTTTCTACTTAACATTTTGGTAAATTATAATCTTACTCTTGCTTAAACATTTGCTAAAAATACAAGCCAGCAACTACCCCTAAGAAATAACCTTGCCAAATAGGTCATTTTCCCCCCTTCAAAATGCAATATATTTTGGAAGATGAATATTTCTCCATATATTAAACCAATATTCTTTCCACAATAAGAATGTTCTTATATTATAAAATTATCTGTGCAAAAAGATGATATTATCTTATAAGTCATGTGAATATTTAGTTGCTTCTGGCAAATATTTTATGTGACCAAATCAAACACATTTTAGAATGCTTAAATGGAAAAAAAGATTTTCAGTTAAATATCACCTCCCAGTCAGGGCTGGCTAGAGAAACAGAAGCTGTTCTGGGAAGTGAAGTTTCATTTCAGTGCTTGTGTCCTGTTGGAGGCTGGGGTGAGGGATGAGAAGAAAGCAGCTGACGGCTGGAGGAGTATTTCAGACCAGTGGATCACAGTGGGGGTGATTTTGACCCCTGGAACATTCTGCCTTCTGGAGACATTAATCTATAGCCCTCACTCTGGTGGGGAAACTTGCTGCTGGGTTCCAGTGCCCGTTTCAGCCACATTATTTTGGGTGAGGCTTGGTGACCCTAGAGGCAGATCAAGAGAGAGAGACTGGCCAGAGTTTTCCAGTTTCAGGATACTGGATAGTTCCCCAAGACAATATAGCAAGCCACCCAGAGCCTCTCCTGGAAGCTCTGGGGTCAGCCAGGAAGCAAGGGGAAGGAGTGGAGCTCAAGCACTTCCGGTGGCTTTTAGGGAAAGGGGCAGCCCGGCAGGACAGGCAGGCTTAGGGTGAGCGGCTGTGTGCTGGAGTGGCACCCATCTGAATTCAGGCTCACAGGTGCCTTTGGAGCACATGGCTTAGGATCATCCTAAGTCTCTGATGCTGTTCTTTTTCATTTGCTTGTATTTTTGGTGAGCCTAGGAAGAGCTAGTGGGCATTTTGTAAAGTGAAAGCATCAAGTACAGGGATTAAACATATGGCTACAGCTGTGGACAAGGGTCCAACATGCCACAAAGCCAGAGACCACCCTTCCTCAGGGCAACAGAGGATGCCCTGACCTCAAACACCAAAGTCCATGAGATGGAGAAACTCTGTTTCAGGGGCAGAGAGTAGGAGCTGCTCTGTGCTCACAGCCATCAACAGCAAATTCCCTGGGGTGAAGGTGGAGTGGGGGCAGGGAAATGGGGCACAGGGATGAGTGTGGGCATCCTGACATCCAGTGCCCTGAGAGGGCCATGCAGGACAGGAGTGGAGTGGGGGGCCAGGCAGGGATCAGGAAGCCACTGCCTCTGGGAAAGCCCTCCTGTTTGACCCCATAGGATCTGGATTTTGAACTCCCCTGAAAGTCTTTCTCCTTTACCGGGAGGGGATTCTCAGAAATAGTGCTAGACGCAGTGGTGTGGCTGCCTGAGTTCCCACAAGGAACCCTGGAGGAGGAGCAAGACGGACCACAGTCAGCACACAAGGTAACCATGGAGAACGAGGTGACCCCAAGTGAGGATGGAGCACTACCAGGGCGAAGCTAATCAATGGGCGTGGAGTTAGGATACTAAAGGGTGCTTGAATTTTAATACTCTACAGGAACCTTATGGTTGACCAGGGCTGGGCTGTGAACTCCACAGGGTTGAGAGATGCCTTAGAGGCTGGTCAAGCACACATCTGGGTGTGTCTATGAGGGGTTTCTGGAAACCACCGGCTCCTGGGTCAGTGAACTGAGGGAGAGAGCTCATCTGAATGAGGGTGACACTGCCCAACGGCCTGGGTACAGATGGGACAGAAAAGTACAAGAGGAGAGAGGTTGTTTTCACCCACTTCCTCAGCTCCACAGAGCTCCAGAGCAGGTGGGTTCTGCTAGGGCCGCCACCAAGCAGCCCAGAGTGCTCATCCGCTGAGTGCAGACCTGCAGCAGGGCCTCTCAGGGTTCCAGGCCTGGAGCCTCAGCTGGGACTGCCCCATTGCTCCCTCTCACCCAGGCTCCAGCTTCCTGAACTAAGTGGCTACTGGCTTCTCTGCTCTCCAGCCTGTAGATGGCTACAGAGGCACTATCCAGCCTCTAATCCTGTGATCCAATCATTCATGTACATACGTGCGCTCTTTTCCTCTGGATAATTCTGACTACTACATGTGTATATGATAAGAATGATTTGGGAGAAATATACATAAACCAAGAGTTCCACTGGTGGGATTCAAAGTCAGTTGTTTCTTCAAATTTCAGTTTTGCTGTTTGGTAATTGACGGATCTTAAACAAATGACAAGCCCACAGAATCAGTTTTCCTATTTGCACAATGTAGTAGGTTCCAGTAATTTCCTTGGATTGTTGAGCACAGCAAATGAGAAACTGTATGGAGAGCAGCCAAGTGGTGCCTGGTGCCAAGCTGATGCTCAATAAATCTTTATTTCTAATCCCCCAACCCTGTCTTTCCCCTTCAATGAATACGGCGATGAAATCCAATTAAATTCCCCCAGCAGAAGATAAAGCTAACTGTCTTTCCTCAAAATCCAAGTAAAAGAGGAAAGAAAGCAGAACATACAATTTAACATTGTGACAGTTGAAAATAAATAGAAGTGGAATCAAAATATGTTTCATTTGAAATGAAGATAATGCAAATATTTACTTTATCAATAAATCATAAAGATTCAATGAGATAATTATAAGTCACCTAACATAGCTTCTCATATATTGAGTCAGGTTTTTTCTTTCTTTTTCTGCAACTGAAACACCCAAGAACAACTTACAGGAGAGCGTTTGCCTTGGCTCATGGGTTCTGAGGTTCAGTCTGTGGTCAGCCCATGATTGCTCTGGACAGAGAGGAGGCCGCACGTTGTGGTGGGAGGGTGAGATGAAGGGAAGCTGTCCCTTCTTGGCAGCCTGGAAGCAGAGCAGGAGGAGCTGGAAAAATCCTCAATCCCCAAGGCACAGCCTGATTGACCTCCTTCCTCCACCTTCCTTGCCCACCCGTCTGGAGGTATGCCCCAGTGAATCCATTTCAGCTATTAATCCATCAAATGAATCAGGTGCTAGCTCTCCTAATCTCACCACCTCCCCTCTGCATGTTCCCGTCTAACCTCCATTTCACAAGTTGTCGAGATTCTCTTTGATTATTTCCAAGGAACAGGATCAGCTGCCACAATATAAAGTAGAGGTGTGAGTTTTTTAGGGACCTGGGTCTTGTCCTCACTTAGGAAATGCTTCCCACCTCCACCACCCCTCCCATCCTTGCTCTTCCTACTGGTATTTATTACACCCACACCAGATGGTGAGTGGTGGGGTTCTCACCCTGAGGGTCAAGACTGGCTCCCAGGCCATGTTGATGGCAGAGCAGGCTACTTCATTGTAAGACACATTAGTTTCCTAGAAAGTCGAACCTGATTGGAATATGTCTACTTGAAACAAGACACAATTAGGGATCTAAAATTCAAACTTTCAACCAAAATTAGTTCACAAAAATTTAACCACTACTTAACAACCAACCTCCAGGCGCGAGTTGGCGTCCTGTGTCCTTCAGGCTGGCTTCCTCCCCACCACCAGCCCTCCCTGCTGAGGAAGCCCTGTTCCCTCCCACGCTCTTGGGAGCTCCTTATCTTTATTCCATGCCCAATGAGGTGAGCTGAGTGTGGCTTAGAAGCCCTGACACTGCATCTCCTGTACCAGGACTGCGCTGCTGGAAGTCATGATCCCAAGTCCCCTTTGCCTCTCCTCCTATTAGTACCACTCACTTCTTCTCTATTTCCCCTCCTTTTAAAACCGTTGCCTTTCCTAGCCTTCATATCCTCATTGCTCTCCAGAGCATCCATCGCCTCCTGTGTCCTTTCTCCTTCCCACAGGCCATGTCTGTCCACTCCCCCTGAAAGAGCATTCACCAGACACCACCAAGTGCCAGAACTATGTGGCTGCAAGGGCATCTTGTCCTCTGGGGCGTCTTGAAACCAGATCCTCTGAGTGCAGATCTGGCTTCTTGGTTGCTCGTCCATCCTGCAGTTTC
The DNA here is from genome assembly GCA_004027875.1 of Aplodontia rufa. Lineage (NCBI taxonomy): Eukaryota > Metazoa > Chordata > Mammalia > Rodentia > Aplodontiidae > Aplodontia > Aplodontia rufa. Next base: position 8,287 of record PVKS010044203.1, read on the forward strand.
TTCCTGGCTATCTCTTGGTTTTGTGGAAGGAGTGATTTATTTTCTATTCTTTTTTTTTATTCAGAAATTTATTTGTTTTTTTATTTTTTATTGAGAAATTTATTATTGAACAACCATACAAGTTTTTAACAAAATAATATCAAATGTGAATAGATTCTGGCTATTAGAATTACCCCCAGGAGTGCCCCCCCAATTACCCACCCTTATCCATCCCTTTCCCTTCCCACAATATCTCTAAAAAAGTATTAGGTTGTATAACATTACACCTTATCTGGATTTAACACATGATAGTAGACCACCTTTCTCAATGGCTAGGTTCTAGGTCCAGCCTCCACAGATGAGTGGAGACATTCAACCCTTGGATCTCTGGGTTAAGCTGATTTACTCAGCATAATTTCTTCCATAGCCATCCATTTACCTTCAAAGGCTGCAATATCATTGTTTCTAATTGCTGTGTAAAATTCCATGGTGTAAATGTACCACAGTTTTTGGATCCATTCGTCTAGTGAGGGACATCTGGATTGTTTCTATAATCTAGCAATAGTAAATTGAGCTGCTATGAACATAGATATTGCTGTGTCACTGTAATGTGCTGATTCTAAATCCCCTGGAAAAATACTCAGGAGTGGAATAGCAGGATCATATGGTGGGCTCATCTAAAATGGATCAAGGAGCTAGGAATTAAACCAGCTACCTTGCAACTGGTGGAAGACAAATTAGGTCCAACACTTCAGCATTTTGGAGTAGGCAAAGACTTTCTCAACATGTCTCCAAAAGTGAAGGAAGTAAAGTCAAAAATTAGAGAATGGGATGCCATAAAGCTAAAAAGCTTTTGTACTACCAAGGAAACAATCAAAAGAGTCAAGAGATTTCCTATGGAAATGGAGAGAATCATGGGCTATGATTCCTCTAACAGGGGCCTCATATCCAGAATCTACAAAATCCTCAAAAATCTCAACTACAAAAACACAAACAACCCAATTAATAAATGGGCCAAAGAGCTAAATAGAAACTTCTCAACAGAGGACATGGATCAAGCCAATGAATATATGAGAAAGTGCTCTAAATCACTAGTATTCAGAGAAATGCAGATGAAAACTACATTAAGATATCACCTTATGCCAGTCAGAATGGCAAAAATGAAAAAAATAAACAATAATAGATGCTGGAGGAGCTGTGGAGAGATAGGCACACTAACACACTGTTGGTGGAGCTGCAGACTGGTACAGCCCCTCTGGAAAGCTGTGTGGAAAACAGTGTGGAGAAATTTATTTGTCGAACAATCAGACAATCTTCTAACGAAATAATATAATATATATATAGATAGATAGATTCTGAAGATTAGATTTACCCTCAAGAGTGCCCCCCATTACCCACCCTTATCCCTCCCCTCCCCTTCCCAAAACATCTCTAAAAATGTATGAGGTTATATACCATTACACCTTATCTGGATTTAAAACATAATACTAGACCTCCTTTCTCAATGGCCAGGATCTAGTTCCGGCCTCCACAGGTGAGTGAAGTCATTTGACCCTTGGATCTCTGGGTTATGCTGATTTCACTCAGCATAATTTCTTCCATAGCCATCCATTTACCTTCAAAGGCTGCAATATCATTGTTTCTACTTGCTGAGTAGAACTCCATAGTATATATGTACCACAGTTTTTGGATTCATTCCTCTAGTGAGGGACATCTGGGTTGGTTCCATAATTTAGCTGTAGTAAATTGAGCTGCTATGAACATAGATATTGCTGTGTGGCTGTAGTGTGCTGATTCTAAATCCCCTGGAAAAATACCAGAGGGGAATAGCAGGATCATATGGTGGGCTCATCCCTAGTTTTTTGAGGATTCTCCACACTGCTTTCCAGAAGGGCTGTACCAGTCTGCGTTAGTGTGCCTATCTTTCCGCAACCTTTCCAGCATTTGTTATTGTTTATATTCTTCATTTTTTGCCATTCTGACTGGCGTGAGGTGATATCTTAATGTGGTTTTCATTTGCATTTCTCTGATTACTAGTGATTTAGAGCACTTTCTCATGTATTCATTGGCTTGATCAATGTGATTTATTTTCTAATGCAAAAGGAGGAATGGGAGCTGGTTGGGTGGCAGGGGGATGTGCCTGTAATTCCAGTGGCTCAGGAGGCAGAGGCGGGAGGATTGTGAGATCCAGGACAGCCTGGGAAGCTTAGTGAGACCCTGTCTGAAAAAAGGAAAAGAAAAATGAACATGTTTTCCTAGTGCCGGGTCTCTGACGTGATCCTCTCCGTAGGAAACTGATACATTATCTCCTTAGTTCTCTTGGTACTCCTTAAGTAGGTCATTTCAACAATGCCTGGAAAAAACCACAATCATCATCTTGTTCTTCATTTCTGTGTGTGTGGTTTTGTTTTTAAACATTTAAGTTGCTGTTTTCCCTAAAATGCTGTTGGAGATTTCACTGCAGTAACAAGAGGTCGCAACTCCTTAATGGAGAGCAAGCTTCTTGTTATCTGCTCTCTGCTAACACTCCAGCTTTGTTTTAGTCCTTTTAGTATTGCTATCACAAAACACCTGTGACTGAGAACTTTGGAAAGAAAAGAGGTTTAGCTCACAGTTCTGGAGGTCCAAAAGCAAAGTACCAGAATCCACTCTTGGTGAGGGCCTCATGATAGCATCGCAAGGTCAGAGTGCAGGAGAGAGATGTCACATGGTGAGACAGGAAGCAAGAAAGGCAGGTTTGCTCCTTTAACCAGCTCTCTGAGGAACTCATCCACCCCTGTGAGAGCCAACCCACCCAAGCCCAGCACGGATCCCTTTGCACAGACTGTCATGCCCCAGTCACCTCCCACCAGGCCCCGCCTCATAAGGGCCCACCCCTTTCAACACTGTTACATCAGGGACAGAACACCAACCTTCGGGGTACAAGCCCTACCCAAACCCCAGCAAGCCTCGTCCATCAAGATTTGCTCCTTTTCTTTAGCATCCAACCGAGTCTCTGTCTGAGCTGTGTCCCTTCTTGCTCACCTCTTGTCCACTGTGCCTGTCATTTGTACACTGGAAGCACACTGACCTGACTTCTCCCTGAGCCCCAGAATCAGACATCTTCATGAACAGCCTGGATATCCACTCTTAACTGCCCTGAGCCTGGCCTGGGTCCACAGCAGCCTGATGACACTCACTGCTACAGAGGTGGTGTTCAGGCGACACTCAATGAATGAAGACAGACTTTAACATTGGCTAAAAAGAATTCAGATTTAACTGCTTTTTTAACACAGAAATACCAACAATAATCACTTTAAATAACCTTTATAACAGTTTGGTAGTCTGGCCATTTTGACAATATTAACTGTACCTAACCAAGAATACAGGAGGTCTTTCCTTCTTCTCAGGTCTTCTTCAACATTGTGGAGCTCGTTTACCTCCTTGGTTAGATCAGTTTCACAGGTGTTTGTTGTTGTTGTTGTTGTTTTTCTTTTCTTTTCTTTCTTTTTTTAAGTTATTGTGAACGGGATGGTTTTCCTAATTTCTTTCTCAGCGGAATCACTGCTGAAGTACAGGGAACCTATTGATTTATGAATATTAATCTTGTATACTGCTACTTTGCTGAATTCATTTGTAAGCTGTAGAAGTCTTCTGGTGCAGTTTTTTGGGGTCTTCTAGATGTAGGATCATGTCATCAGCACACAGTTTGACTTCTTCCTTTCCTGTTTGTATCCCTTTAATTTCCTTTTCCTGCATGATTGCTCTGGCTGGAGTTTCAAGGATGGTGTTGAACAGGAGTGGTGAGAGTGGACATCCTTGCCTTGTTCCTGATTTTAGAGGAAATCCTTTCAGTTTTGCTCCATTCAGTGTGATGTTGGCCTTGGCTTTGACATGTATGGACTTTACAGAGTTGAGGTGAGTTCCTTCTATCCCCAGTTTCTCTAGCATCAGATAACCTCGCTCCTTCCTGAACCTGAAGACAGGCTCCTCTCTTTGTGAATGATGTAGCTGACATTTTGTTTTCTCAGCTACTTCCCCAGCTTAACTTGCAAGTGTGGTCAATATTTGCTAAGTTCAAATTATACCTTTCCATTCTGGCTTATAAATTTATCAGTTGCAGACCATCTTTCTTTTTTAACAAGGTAGCATCAGGATAAACTAATTATTGCATTACATTTTTCATAGAGACTGGGGCCTGTTATTGTGTGTGTTCATAGAGTATCTAAGACTAAATTAACTGAGGGATCCATTTATTCTGATGATGGTTACTAACCATGCAACTGATATTGTCACTAATCCATGGATCACATGAAGAAAAAAAAGACAAGAAAATGTTTTCATTTGATATTAATGAAAATTGAGAAAATACTGGTGGATGTGTCAGCATTGTTACCATTGAACATTACCTACACGTTCAGTGCTAATTATGAGGTCACCAAGGTGGTACCCAAAGATGGCTACAAGCAGGACCTATGTTCCTCTGCTGGGTGCACTCATCGGGCAAGGAATACTTCATCTATCATCTTTTCTAATTGCTGTTTTCATTTTTAATTAGAAGGAGAGAAGGCTATGTGGCCCTTCCCTTTATGTCAACAGACCTTGAAAGTCCTCAGTAAATATGATTAGGTGACTCATAAAATGGAAAAAAAATTTGGATACATCAATTTTTTTTTAAAGAGAGAGGGACAGTGAGAGAGAGAGAGAGAGAGAGAGAGAATCAATGCATTTAGTATTCCAAGTGACTTTCTTTGCTCTGACACTTCATTGTGTATTTGGTGCTGGGGTTTGAACCCATGTCCTCGCACATACCAGGCAAATGCTGTAACCAGTGAGCCACTGCTCCAGCCCCTACATCAAATATTTTTTGAGTTGGATTAGGGTTATTTTAATATTTAAAATACATAAGTTACATATCTAGTCATAGTCAATGTTAGTAGTGGTAATCACACTTCATGCCTTTAATACTTGAAATGTTTAAGGTCCTTTCTTCTGTATTCTTTTAAGTTTCATAATTTATCCTTGTGAAAAGGTGAGAAGCAGCTATTTTTCACCCCACTAACTGCAGGCTTCTTGGGGTGGAGGAGGGAAGGTCTTCACTTTCTTAGCACCTGCCTCGGTTCCTGGAAAATTGTTGGTGCACAGTACACTTTCCAGGAAGTTTACAAATGAGCAAATAGGGGAGCAAAACTGTGAAGTGATTTGTGACATGTGTAGCAGAGACAGACACTGGTCCCAAGCTTCCTGACCTCTAAAGTGTGGGATGACACAGAAAAGAGCAGCAACGGGGCTGGCAACAAGGTGGCAGAAGCTTCTCCTGATTTGTAAGGCGCTGGGCGTGCGAGGGTCCCGGGGCATGGCTGCAGAGGTGCTGAAGTTGTGAAACTGAAAGATACACAGGTTGGGACGGAGCAGACTCACCGCAGAGCCCATGTGGGCTGTGCGCTGGATTTACCCTCAGCCAACAGGCTAGTTCAGTGCACAGCATTCAATGAGGCAAATGGGTTTAGCCAGCTTTCAGTGAAAGCAGAATCTATACCAAAGTGGAATTGATTTTTTATGCTATATGTCATATGCTGTATGTCATATATATATCCTATGTAATTTTTATCCATATGTATTGTAAAATGCAATTCTTTGAGTAATGAAACTTGGAATTGTCATATGATCCTGCAATTCCATGCTGGGTATATATCCAAAAGAAATAAAATATGGGATTTGAACAGACTTTTTACACCTGTGTTCTTAGCAGCACTACCACGATAGCCATAGATGTAGAAGCAACTCAAGTGTCCGTCGGTGGATGAATGGGTAAATGACATGTGGTAAATCATAATGGAATATCACTTGGCCTTCACAAGGAAAGCTTTGGCCTATGGCATGACCTGGCTGGATCTTGAAAACGTTAGTCTGACTGATAAAAACCAGATTGGCCAGGACAAATATTACAGAAGTTAATTTAATTTTATTTTTTATTTATTTTTTTAAGAGAGAAGGACAGTGAGAAATGGAGAGCGAGAAAGAGAATCAATTTTTAGTTTTTCATGTGGCTTTCATCGCTCCAAGACTTCATTGTGTACGTGGTGCTGGGCTTTGAACTCATGTACTCACGCATGCCAGGCAAGCACCTTAATCGCTGAGCCACTGCTCCAGCCCCAACAAAAGCTAACTTTAAATCAGTTTAAAATGATGTCACGATGGGTTCTTGCAGATTCT
>PVKS010044204.1:0-14459 GCA_004027875.1 Aplodontia rufa
GGTAATCATCAACTCAAAGCAAGAACCAAATAAATATCCTAATGCCTTTTTCTCTTTCTCTGTGGCCTCGAGCCCTGGCCCCAGAAGCACTCTCCTTCTCACTAAGGCTAATGCAGCTATTTGCAGAAAGTACAACATGCCACTGGCCCTCATATTTCACCATTTCCTTAGGAATCCAGCCCCACATTTTTAAGGGTCAGTCTTTTTATTTCTCATCATACTTGACATTTATTCTCAATGTGCATATGTCTGCCCTGTTTGTAGCTTATTTACCAGCACAGTCAGCACTCTTGGTGGGTTCTGCATCACTGGAGTCGATCAACTATAGATCAAAATGCTTGAAAGAAAAAAAATTACATCTATACTATATGTATGCAGTACTTTTCTTTTGCCATCATTCCCTAAAAAGAAGAGTATAACAACTATTCACAAAGTATTTACATTGTTTTAGGTATTTAAATAATTTAGAGATGATTTAAAGTGTATGGGAGGATATGTGTAGATTACATGCCAATACCATGTCGCTTTACATAAGGGATTTGAGTACACATGGATTTTGGTACCATTGGGGGTTGTGTTAGTCAGCTTTTCACCACTGTGATTAAAGTACCTAGAAAGAATAAGTTAGAGGAAGAAGTTTATTTGGTTCATGGTTTCAGAGGTTTGGTCCCTGTTTGGCTGACTCCATAGTTCTAGTCCCAAGGTGAAGCTGAGCATCCTGACTTAAAGGTACAGGCAAGGAAAGTTACTTAGCTCATGGCAGCCAGGAATCAGAGAGAGAAAGGGAAGAAGTCTCAGAGAAGATGAACCCTTCAGGGAGGTGTCCAATGTAACCCCCATCCTTTAGCCATGACCCACCTGTATACAATTAAAACACAATAAGTCCATTCGAACTAGGCTGAATTGATTAGGTCACAGTATTCTTAGTCCAATAAAATTCACCTTTGCATATCCCTGCATTAATACAGGAATTTGGGGGGGCATACCTCATATCCATACTGTAACAAATGTCCTGGAAGGAAATCCCCATGTATACTAGGGGATGACTACACACCATCTTACGACTTATAGGATAACCATAATACAACAAGCATTTTCAGAATTAGACCATGCCCAAGACACCAGTTTCTGTCCAAGCAGATGTCACTATGAGCACCTGCCTATAGAGACTTATCCTTTCATATATCATAACCCTGCTGGCAGGTAAATTATTGGAACAATGATTTCATTGGTCTTTTGCAAATAACCAGAAATACTCATTCGATGCACCTTCAGTGCACCAAATTTAGTGTGTTGTCTTTTTAGATGTAATAAATCTATTGCACCAAGAAAACCTATACACAGAGCTTTTCTAAAATGTAAGAATACACTGGTTCATTCGGTGAAGACTAGAAGCTCACACAATTTTCCCCCAATTCTTGCATTATTTATCTTATACTTATACCACATCCAATTTGAAATACTTGTTCCAAGGTGAGTCTTTCCACAAAGAAAGTTCTACTAAACCTGCATTGTCATACAGCGATTTGGAATATATAATTTACCTATGGACTAACAATCAAAGAAGTGAATAAAGATATGGATGGAACAATTTCCTCCAAGGAACCTAAAGCCGATTGCATCAAAATAGACACAATGAAGGGTACATATGCCATCAATAGGATTCATCTCTTGATGGTCCCATGCACAGAAATTATTGTTAAACTGATAAGTACAGCAACCACAGCTTCCCTTACCCCTTTGGAGATAAGATCTGCAACATTACATTAGGCAAGAACCTACCTCCAAGTAAGGAAAATCTAGACTGGATGATGGTAAAGGAGATAAAGAACATGGATTACTGACTTGAGCCTCGTGTAAAAGAAGGAAACAGCTTGTTCTGCTCTCTTTCCTGTATTAAGACGTCCATAGATTTTGTGGTTACCATACCTTGAAGGTTCTGTGATGGACATGAGCCTTATGAAGCACAAAAATAATCTCAATGGTCCACACAACAGAATAGGATGCCTTTTGATACCTGTTTCATATACAAGCAATGTTTCTATTGTAGATAAGTGCACATGGGAACAGTCAAGAAAGGTGTCACTTCAATAACTTCTTTTCTTTGCTTGAGACATGTCTGAGGCTGCCTACTGGATACCATTGACATTTCATTCATATGACTCATGTACAATTGTGAATGTACACATGTGAGGAAATGCAAGATAGAGTTCTGTTTGAACAGTGAGAAAAGGGAATGTTGAACACATCTCCACACTTGGCAATTCGAAAGCGTTTTTGTCCACACAGCTCCTCAGTGATGCTTCAACCTAATTAAGTCCTGTCTGTGTATGGCACAGACAAACATTAAAATGCAATTATCAATCATATCATCCCTTCCCATTTCATGCCATTCAATTTCCTGCTTCTGATCTACAGGATAACCTTTTAAAAGAATCATTTGTAAGTAGAATCTTTTCTCAGAGGCTCATAAAAGGGGAACAAAGCTGGTGCTCTAATTGACCAAATAACATATCTTACTTAAATGGGAACATATTTCAAAATTTTCTCAGGAAGATTACTTAGTTTAAGTAAAAGAATAAGGTATTATGATCTTGGTATATCCTAAGATTATAAGTCATTTAGATACTCAAAAATATCTATGAATGAATGAATAAATTAATGAATATTTTATAATTTGTAAAATTAACTTACTCTACTTCTATTAAAGTATGATTTCATGAATGACTGGAAGTCAGACTTCAAAGTATCAGGTTATACATTGGAATTCTGACTCAGGATATTTTTGTTAGGTTACATAATCAGATTGAACATGTTGTCTGAACTTTGATAATATTATGGTAGTATTCTTTTAAATTAAGTTTATAAAGAACAAAGTTTACTAAGCCAAGACTATTCTGATCACCCATCACTGTGGAAACCTTTCAGACTAACTGGCAAAGTTGCCTGAATAACATTCCTTTCACAAGTAATCGTAGCTAACTTATTGTTGATGGAAACTAGCATGAAACACAGAAATACAACTGTTTGCTGACACTGGCTAAATACTCGAGGCATCCCATGGAAAGATTGATGAAGAAACTGTTAAATTTTTGTTAATTTTGATGTTAAAAAAAGAAGCTAAATGGGACTGGAACAGTGGCTTTGCGGTTACAGAGCTTGCCTGGCATGAGCACGTATGTGAGTTCAAACCCCTGCACCAGGTACACAACAAAGTATCTGAGGAATTAAAGTCACATGAAAAACTAAATAAAAATTACTTCTTTCCTTCTCTCTCTCTCTTATGGTCCCCTCTTTCTTTGAAAAAAAAAAGAAGTTAAGTGATAGCCTCATTCTTGGTAACAGTCTGGATTTTGTCCTCTAAAATTGAGAATTTATATTTTAATCTGTCTTGTCTTGTAGATGATAATGTTTTATATATTAAAAACTTCAAAGAATCTTCAAAGAAACTATTAGAGCTAATAGATGAATTCAGAAAATTTTCCAGATATTTGTTGTGTTTTTGATGATCATCAATGAACATTCTTGGTAAAACGTAATTTCATTCACAATAATATTTTAAAAACATCTTGGACTTAATGTAATCAACAACGTGATATTCTTTTGCTCTGAGGATTGGGAAACCCAGTTAAAATAATGAAGACCTACTAAAATTAAATGACATCACATGTTCGTTTATAGATACTATTGTTAAAATGGCAAAAGCCCAAAGCAATCTATAAAATCAGTGAAATTCTTATGAAAATTCTAATTTTTTACAGAAAGGAAAAATGTCTTGTCTCAAGTTCATATGGAATTGCAAAAGAAAATGAAATATCAATGAAATAGAATTAAGAATTCATAAGTGGTGGCACAGGCCTGTGATCCCACCACTTGAGAAGCTGAAGAAAAATGATTGCAAATTCAAAACCAGTCTCAGCAACGTAGAAAGACCCCAAGCAGCCTAGTGAAACCTTGTCTCAAAATAACATATGAAAAGGGCTGGGGAAGTGGTTCACTGGTTAAGAGCCCTTAGGTTAAATCCCTGGTACCAAACAAACAAAAAAAGAAGAATCCAGGAAAGTAAAATATGACCAATTGTTTTTGAAACAACTGGAAAATGGCTTATAAAATGATGAAGTTGAACCTCTTCTTCACTCCACATAACATAAATCAGCTGAAAAGCAATCAACAATCAAATTTAAAAGCTAAAAGTACAATACATTCAAAAGGAAATAGGAGTAAGCTTTGTTATATCGTACTTATCAATAGATTTTTCAATCTGTCACCAAAAGCACCAATAATAAAATAAAAATAAATTACTCTTCCTCAAAATTAAACAATGATTTTTTTTGAATCATGGTACTCAAGAAAGAGAAAAGATAAATTATATGATGGGAATATTTGTAAATAATACATTTTATAAGATTCAATGTGCAAAATAAATATAGAAATCATATATCAGACAAAATAAAACAGAAAATCATGTTAAAAACAAAAGTATTTTAATATATAATTTTCCAAAGAAAGCATAGAAATAGACATATAGCACATGCAAAATTTTTCAACATTATTGATCACTGGACAAATGTAAGTCAAGACTACAATGAAATACACTGAACACACACTAGGATGGCTAGAATGTAAAAAGAAAAAGAAAAACTAGCATTGGCAAAAATGTAGTAAAAGTGTGCATCTCGTGTGCAAAACACTTTGGCAGTTTGACATAAAGGTAAATATTGAATTATAATATGACCCAGTGATTCTGTTTTTAGACATATACCAAAAAGAACTCAAAACCTGTGTTCATACAGAAACTTAAATGTGATTGCTTAGAGCAATATTATTCACAATGCTCAAAAGTTGGAATTAGTTAAAATTCTTTAACACCATACCCATGTCCATTAATGTCTAAGCGGATTAACCAAGAATGGTACATATGTATAAATATTACCACACAACAAAAAGAATGAAATCCTAACACATACCTCAATTTGGCAGTACCTGAAAATATTACATTAAATCAAAGAAGTGAATACCAAATGCTAGGTGCTGCGTAATTCCTTTTATATGGAATACCTATGATAGTAAAACTCAAAGAGTTGGAAAACAGATTAGCTATGAGCAAAGGATGGAAGGATAGAGGATTTGAGGGTGAGTAAAGGGGACCTCTTCTACTGACGAATTTAATGAAACATTTTATAAAATTGGACTGCATTATAAAAGCAAAAAAATACAACTAAATTGCATATTTAAGATGGTCAGTTTTATGTTGCATAAATTTCAACTCATTAAACCTAATGCACAACACACATTAACAAAATTAAGGAATATTTGACTGAATTTGGGGATAATATGCTACATTCATTGGCAACTGGTATTTAAAAAAAAATTCCCACAATTGATTACAATCAAATTCCAAGCAGTTTGTTTTGGATAAAATTGAAAAGGCAATTATCAAATTTAATTGCAAATGTAAACATCCAAGTATAAACAAGGTAATTTTTAATAAAGAAAGAAAACTGGAGGACTTGGAGTACATTAAGATCTACTTGAAAGCATCATTAAGACTGCATGGATTAGCATAAAGATTTACAAACACAATAGTGATAAAGATTCCACAAATGTGCATGCACATAAAAAATAACTGAAATATGAAACAAAGCAGAAGGCTATAAAGATAGCCTTGATAAAAAAATTTAATAAAGTTTTCATAACATAAAATATATAAATTTCAGTTTGATTATTGTGGCATAAGTCCTAAGATCAAGGTGACCATCATATGCTGTCTTGACCACTGGTGAATCTCAGAGGGTTTCAAATGGCCTACACACCTGTTCTTTCCCCATGTTGCTTTTATTGTAAAGGCTTCTCGAACCAAACAACTTTGCTTTTTAAGATCCTCTTTAGGCCAGAATAGAAATTTTTAGTTTCCTACCATCCCCCCAAACCGTCTAAATCAAGCCCCTAAAGTGCTGTCATGGAGTCAGAGGACACCACCCTGTTGACACATCTCAGCCTGAGTGCACTGCCCCACTCTGTTCACTGTGTTTCCAAGTTAAATCTCCAAGGCACATCCTCCTCCCTATGCTGTGAATATAGGTAACTTGGGAACTTCCTGCTGTTTCATTGGTCCATTGCTGAATATCAGTTGTTGGTCTTGCCCAAAATCTCAGATGGTAATGTCTCCTTCAGTCATATACTGAACAGCAGGTGCCTAAAACACAATCAGATCTAAAAGTGAATGAAATAATAAAGCATTTAAAGAAAAGGTGGGCACTTTTGCCTGTGGAATAAGCAAATATAATCTTAAATCTGACAGTAAAATCTACTTCCTCTAGAGAAAACACTGTATGTCATACTCTAAAAATTACAATATTTATCAAGGCCACAATTCAAAGTGTGAAAATCAAGACAGTTTGGGTGAAAAAATATCTTAATATCTATATCCAAGAAAAGATTCATATCTGGAGCTCATAAAAACTACTAAACCAATAAGAATTAAATGATACATGCAATAAAAGTTAGCAACATTTGGAATAAGCTTTTTAAAGGAAGCTACTTGAATGATCATTGAGACCATGAAAGATATTTAATATCATTATTCTTCAGGATGCTGCCGTAAAAATAATTGCATACCCAAATGCTGGAAAAAATATAGAACAACTGGTATTCTCATATCTTCTTGATGAGAATGTATATGTTGTAGTCACTGTTTTTTTAAGAGAGAGGGGCAGTGAAAGAGAGAGAGAATAAATTTTATTTAATTTTTCACATAGCTTTTGTTGCTCTGACACTTCATTGTGTTTGTCGTGCTGGGGTTCAAACCCACATCCTAGCGCATGCCATACAAGCTCCGCAATTGCTCAGCCACCACTCCAGCCACTTAATCACATTTTACGGAAGGTAGTGTCTAAGAAAAGCAAAATTTATATATGTAATTTTCTTATGTAAGTACAGACATAGATATAATTTAGATATAGATACATACACAAGAAAGTTTGTAGTATAATTTAGATATAAATATATACTCACACAAGAAAATTTGTAGTAACTCTCTATTTAATACCTAACCATTTGAAACTACTCTAAAGTTCATTAACATCATAGAAGATAAATAATATTAGGTATATACCTTCAACAAAATAACATGAATCCAAAGAATGAAAAACTACATTATATGCAATAACATGGAAGAAGATTACAAATAAAATATTGAGGCAAATCAAACCAAATGTAGAAATTTCAATATAGTATTTTAATTCCACTTAATAATTTTAAAAAACAGACAAATTTATCTTGTCACTATGCTAGTATGATTTTATTATGTGGGATAAGGATACCCTGAAGTACACTTATGGATATTTTCATTGCTGGTCACATGAGTATTGTATTATTAGAAAATTAATCTACTCATGCCTTTTAGTGTACAAATCTATAATTTCATAAAAATGATTATTCCATAGGGCAATTTGAATATTGAAATATCGCAAAATACTTGAGATTTATTAGAATTTATTTGCTAGTTTAATGCAAGCAATGAAAATAAAGTGTTAAATATTTATGTCCTATTGAAAAATTATTTAACATTAAATAAAAATATACTAGAAATTCTTTGTAATTTTTCTATGAAATGGTAAACCCTTTCAGAAAATGATTTATTCTTGTTTTATACATTTAAAAAATTAAGTCTTAAGGAATTTTACCAGTGATTGAAAATGTACTTTTATACCAGTTTTAGCTCATTCTTTTCACTCTTTTAATATGTTTTTCGTTGAGACATTCACATACTTAGGAAAGAGTATGAAGCAGAAAGCTTAATTATCCACACAGTGAGTAAACTTATTCTTTAATTTCACTCAGTTTTATATTTCAATCTGTTCTCCGTGATCTCATTAAATGCAAAGTGCTAGCCCATACTAGAATTTGTCTTCTTTTTGAATATTTTCCTATAAAAATATATGCATATGCATTTGCTTGTATATTGAAACATTTCACAATTTAAATAAGATTAAAGTGGACATTATATCCATGTTGGGATTTTAACAATTTATTGTTAAGGGCTTCTGGGTATAATTATTTCCAATTTTTTGTGAATTTAAAAATATATATTTAGTTAACGATTTTTTAGGCCATAGTTGGCAGGGCTCATTAATTTAAATAGCTACTTTGTGTGTTTTTGTTTATTCCTCTTTAAAACATATAGAGCCTAGAATTAAGCAGGCGTGAAAAAGATTATTTTCTTTCCCAAGGGTTTCCTTTCGGTTACTGATAGCAATCACTTTTACAAAATGAGAACTGAATTGAGGAATTGTGAAGGCAAATAGTCCATAAGAACGTTTAACTACATGAATCAAGGAATCATGATATGTTCAACCGCTGTAATGGCTCTCTACTTCACAGGGGTTTGTGACCATGAAGCAAGTCTGTAGCTATGTTTCCCTATCACCCAAACTCTACACCTTCTCATTATCAACTGCAATGGAAAAATAATAACTGTCAAAAACAGTACCCAGCATATCTCCTCCAACTGCGAGACTATCCATGACTAAATTTCTTCTGTGCACCTTTTACTAATGCACTTTAAACAATTCAGCCACCCACCACGGACTAACATGCATTGATCCCCTACTTGTTGTTCATCGCTGTAAGTCCTCTCTTTCCGTCTGAGGCTGTATTCCACAACCCTCTTGCTTATGTCCTCCACTGAGCACTTAGCTCTTATAACATATGATAACAAAGCATAAAATGTGTATTTTCTCCTCTCTTTTACTTATATCTATGCTTTAATGTATAAGTTCCACGAGGGGAAAATGTTATATGTTCAGTAAAATATTTTTAGCTGCTAGAGTATTGGCTATATAATAGACACCCAAATCATAACAGTAGAATCAATAAATGAACTTACAAATTGCTGCATATTTATGCATCCAGGTATTTAAACTTTGTATTCTGTGTATTGTGTCAGAAATGTACGTATAATTAAGTGGAACAGTTTGTTAATCTCAGCTTGCTTTTACATAGGAAGATTGAGAGTATAGAAAACAATTGCAAAAATAAAAACTAATGGGACAACAGGTATTCATGAAAGAACAGAAGTGTCTACTTCTTACCAGTGGGAAATATAGGACCTTTCCATATGAGTATGCTTCCTCCATACCTCCCTGTTCTTCTGCCATATATATGAAGATAATGCAAAGGGATCATCCCTTCCTTGAGAGCCTGGGTCCATGAGTGACCCTAGATAGGAAAGTGCATTTTAGCTAAGGATATCATCTACTACCTCCTTTGTGAAAAGGAAATACATTTTTTTTGTCTGAGCAATTATGCAACTCGAGTACATATCATAATATAATTTAGGGTCAAAGATGATTCTAAAATTTTTTCCACAGGACAAGAGTTATTAAGTGGACCTAGAAGAAATATAAAAATTAGGAAGGTGGAATTGAGAATGAGAAGATCAATTTTGGACTTCTGAGATACTGGGAAGATACATGGATAGAAGCATCTAGAGCTCATTAGAGAGAACTGAGGTGGACATTTGTTTTAACCATCATAAATATGCACAAGTGTGCAGCATATCCAACGTTGGATAGTATAACCTAAGGAAAGGGAAAAGACTAGGGATATAACTACCAGAGATGCCAACCTGTTAGAGGGAGTACAGGGAAGAGGGACCTGGAAAAGCCTTGACCACTCATCAAGTCTGATATTTTATGGGCCAGTAAGGAAAGTATCATCAGTCCAGTGTCTATACTCCAGAGACCACTGGTATTGTGTAGAGAGTTGCTGGAATTTTCAAAGACAAGAGTATCTGATAAGAAGGTTTGTGTCTCAAAAGCTCAGAAATGTGTACACAAAACCTTTAGACTATCATACCTTTTATTAAATTAATTCCTGTAAGCTGTTAAATACTCTAGTTTCAGTTGGTGTTCATTGGAGAAAGTTCAGAAATATTCTTGCTAGTAGACTGGAAATCCTTGACACTGCAAATCTTTATTTACTTTCCTAGGAGCTCATCAAAGTTCCCATGTGATGGCCAGAGTTCACCAACATAGATCAGACTTCTTTTCCTTTTTTTATCTACTCACAGGAATCCAACACTAGGTTAGGGTTTCATTCTCTTAATAAGTAGCCTAGTCTTTATTCATTGCAGCACCTCAAGGTTTTGAAATGCATTTGTATACATAAAATAAATATTCACTAATTTAATAAATCTATAAAGGGAAATAATTGATTCTGTCTGTAATAATCAACATTCAGGTACCATTTAGTACAGAGGCATTTTGGTCTTTTGTGTTCTCTGATTTATTAATTTAGAATATTAATTGATGATTCTATAATAACTATTTCTTACTTGTACATATCAGAGAAATATACAGGGGTAAAAGGTACAAACAATTCTAGGTTGTATTCTTCTCCACTGTCCTCTTTCAATTGTTGGTATTTTACAGTAGATACTTAAATATTCTACAGCAATCCTGCTAAATGATTAATTCAGCATGATAGAAATTCTTTAAAGTCTCTGTTTTGAATATAATCAAACAAAATAAACCTGTGCTAAATGAAGCTAAATTAATTACTAATCATACACAATTCAGGATATTATGCTGAGTTCAAAATACTGACATCAGAGGGTTTTCATCCATTAGTCAACTTTTGTTGAAATTTGAAAATATTGCATATCTCCCTCTTTTAATCTTAGTAAACTCACCAATTATTTGGTTGATAACAATTGGCAATGGTACCAATATATTTTATAGTTCAGCTGATAGCTTATTTAAAAATAACTTACACAAATTTTGTCTATTTAATTCATAGGTATATTGCAGCATTCCAGTTTTACTTTGAAAAAGTTTCATCAAAAAGGAATACAATAAAACTCTAAATTACCAAGATGTAATTGCAGAAGAAGCTACATTAGTCCTGACCATGGCCCCAGCGTCATTGCTAACTGAGATGAAGGGAATCTGAGATGTGTAGCAGAGATACAGAAAATGTCAATCAAGTTCAACTTTGATACCAGTTTCAGCCTTGGTCCGTTTGGATTTTCCATAGCAAACTATTACAGAATAGGTTTCACGAGAATTTTTATTCTCACAATTCTGGATGCTTAGAGTTCACAGTCAAGATGTTGAAAGGTTTGGTTTCTTCTGAGGCAGCTTTAATTGACCTTTAGATTGCCATCTTTCCACTGTGTCCTCAGTAGTCTGTTCTTTTCTTTTTTTTTCTGCGTATGCTTCCTCCAGGTGACTCTTTGTGTGTCCAAAACTCCTTTTACGGCACAGACTGATTTTAGAACCCACTCCAAGAGCCTCACTTTAACTTGATAACATCCTTAAAGATCTTCTCTCCAAACACAATTTATTCTGAGATATAGGGAAGTAGGAACTTTAATAAATGAGTTTGGTGGGGAAATGTAATTCAAATCATAATTTTGTATATTTGTTAAGTTTTCATATTAGAAAGCCTTGTCGTGATTCTGTGGGAGGTGCTCCTAAAATTTATTACACAAAGGATTGAATCCAAGTGGCACAGGAAAAAACTTGTATCAAATAACCTGGTATGGATATCAGGGAATTACCTTCAGTTATACGACCCTGCTATTCCACTCCTGGGAATCTTTCCAAGGGATTTAGAATCAGCACATTATAGTGACACAGCAATATCTATGTTCATAGCAGCTCAATTTACTATTGTTAGGCTATGGAAACAACCCCGA
This sequence comes from Aplodontia rufa, assembly GCA_004027875.1. Lineage (NCBI taxonomy): Eukaryota > Metazoa > Chordata > Mammalia > Rodentia > Aplodontiidae > Aplodontia > Aplodontia rufa. The sequence continues at coordinate 11,702 of PVKS010044204.1, forward strand.
TGTCCCTCACTGGATGAATGGATCCAAAAACTATGGTACATATATACCATGAAATTCTACACAGCAATTAGAAACAATGATATTGCAGCCTTTGAAGGTAAATGGGTGGCTGTGGAAGAAATTATGCTGAGTAAAATCAGCTTAACTCAGAGAACCAAGGGTCGAATGTCTCCACTCATCTGTGGAGGCTGGATCTAGACCCTGGCCAGTGAGAAAGTTGGTCTATTATCATGTTTAAATACAGATAAGATGTAATGCTATACAACATAATCCTTTTTTAAAGATATTGTGGGAAGGGGAAGGGAAGGATAAGGGAGGGTAATTGGGGGGGCACTCCTGGGGGTAATTGCAATGTCCAGAATCTATACACATTTTACATTATTTTGTTAAAAACTTGAATGGTTGTTCAAAAATTAAAAAAAAAAAAAGAAATAAACAAACTGTCTTGCCCCAAATTATTCTCTCCTCATTGTCGGAAACCTGTATTCAATATCCAGTCAATGTGGCATTTCAATGGCCTTTTTATTTGACTCTAGGCAGTCAAATACAGCTCTAGAACACCCCACGTGATCAGCCCAATGTTTTGACTCTGAATGTGATATTGTCCTACTTATTTCTATACTCAATTACACTTGTACATTTCCTGGGAATAATCCCTAAGAACATTTCTGCATGCTTCTCTAGATCTTAGTTTTCTTTCATTGCAAACCCCAAACAAAAGATCTACCATCCTGGGAGCTTTTATGAATCTAATCAGTATCTATTTTTTTTCAAGTTTTTTTTATTGAGAAATTTATTATTGAACAACCATACATGATTTTAACAAAATAATATAAAATGTGTATAGAATCTGGATATTAGAATTACCCCCAGGAGTGCCCCCCAATTACCCACCCTTATCCCTCCCTTCCCCTTCACACAATATCTCTAAAAAGTATTATGTTGAATAACATTACACCTTATCTTGATTTAACACATGATACTAGACCAGCTTTCTCACTGACCAGGGTCTATTTTTTTGTTTTATTAAAGCTCAAAAAGTAAACGCAGTGATATAGTTGAAAAGAGTTGATTTTGACAAAAAGCAGACTATTGTACAAATCAATACATTCTTGAAAACAGTGAATTAACATTTATGGGTTCAATTTCTTTACATGTTGTGGTTTGGATGTGAGGTATCCTCCAAAAGCACATGTATAAGAAAATATAAGAAGGCTAGGTGGTATGATGATTAACTTATGGGAACTATAACACAATCAGTGAATTTATACTCTGAAAGGGATTAACTGGGTGGTAACTGAAGCCAAGTAAAGTGAGGTTGGAGGATGTGGGTATTTGGGAGCTTCCCTTTTGGGTATGTATTTTGTATGTGATGAGTGGAGTCTCTCCCTCTGTTTCCAGGTAATGTCCTGAGCCACTTCCCTCTACCATACTCATCTGCCATGAAGTTCTGTTTCACCTTGAGATCTAAGGAATGGAGCTGGCTGTCTAGAAACTGAGATATCTATCTGAAACCCTGAGTCCCCCAAATAAAAATTTCCTCCTGAATATTGTTCACTGTAGTCTTTTAATCACAGTAGCAAAAAGATACAATAATAATGTGCGACAATTATTTTTTCTCTATTTTCTTATTAGTGCATTATAGTTTACATAATGATGGGATTAGTTGACACATATTCCTAGATGCACACGAATCAGCAATATAATTTGTTCAATATCCCCCCAACACCCCTCTACCTCCCCCCTACAATCCCCCCATCCCTTGGCTTTCTTTTCGGTCCTATATTGTTCCTAAAAAACCCAAATGCAGTGAAATAATTCTTCTACCTATGAAGAACATAGTATATGAAGTGACATTTATAACTGCTTGGAATGTACCTTGCTTTATCTCAGTTCCAACATTTCCTCTTCTCCTCCCTTCCTATCATCCCTTGTTATTCTTCAAAATATTTGACAATAGGATTAAACATTTACAGTTTTGTACAGGTATTCAGTATAGTATCTTCAAATACTTTATGAAGAATCTTGCAACTGTATCTCATAAATATTAACATTTGGAATTTTTGTTCTATGGATCTAATACATTAGTTTGTCTACTTTACTCCCAAGCCTGGATTTAGGTCCAGCCTCCACAAATGAGGGAAACCATTCGGCCCTTGACTCTCTGGGTTTGAATAACTTCGCTCAGTGTGATTTTTTCCAATGCCATCCATTTACCTTTACCTTCAATAGATTCAATATCATTGTTTCTAATAGCTGAGTAGAACTCCATTTTATATATATATATATATATATATTATGCTAGCTGAGGGATTGGCATATATGGCCTTTACAAAATTGAGATGTTATTTGATCCCTATTTTCTATAGAGTTTTGAGCATGAAAGTGTGCTGGATACTATAAAAGGTCTTTCCTGCATCTATTGAGATGATCATATGTTTTTATTCCTTAATTCTGTTTAAGCGATGAATCACATTTATTGATTTGAGTGTGTTAAACCAGCCTTGCATACCTGGAATGAAGCCCAACTGATCATGATGAATTATTTTCTTGATGTGTTTTTGAATGTAGTTTGCAAGAACCTTATTAAGAATTTTTGCATCTATATTCATGAGGGATATTGGTCTGTGTTTTTTTTTTATTTTATTTTTTTGAAATGCCTTTGTTGAGTTTTGGTATCAGAGTTATTGCTGATTCATAAAAAGTGTAAGGAGAGGTGTTAGGTCTTCTTGATAAGTCTGGTAAAACTCCACAAAGA
>PVKS010044207.1:0-14421 GCA_004027875.1 Aplodontia rufa
ACCACCCAGAGGTGAGCAGGAAAGGAACCTCTATTTGGCATGGCCACACCAGGAAGAACAGACATAGGCATGTATAACAAAGGATGGGCCTTCAAGGGATTGACAAAACTTTGAGGTTTGACAGAAGTGGAACACAGGCAAGGATTCCAGGTTGTGTAGCTAACCATCATCCTGGTGAGTCAGTGGTTGGTGGATCAACTCAGAACTGGTTCTGCTCAGGGGCTGCCTCAGTTCTATCATAGGGTAATCGTTCCCATCACAAATGATGTGAGGCTCTGCTCTTCCTGGAATCCAAAGTGACTGCAGGTTTAGGTCAATAGATTGAAATGGCTAGGCATCACCCCAGGGATCTGGAAGTTCAATATCCTTGCAAATTTTAAATCTTAGTTATTTTTGGTGTCTTCACCTGAAGGGAGATGGGATAGGTAACTTCTGGGTGAATAAACCTTGTATAATACTGTCAGGAATTAAATATGCTTACATGCAGAGTTAGGAAGAATCTGGACCAAGGTTTAAGATAATAAAGGAGACAGATCCAAAAGGAAGGCAGAGAGGCCAAGAGGTGATCATGCTTTGTCATCTTGGTATGTGCAAGTACAAGAAGAATCACAGCTTTCAACAATAGCAAATTCTAATTCTACACTCCTGCTAGCTCTAGATTCAATTTTCTTTTTCATGTGTGCGGTTTACACCAGGGATTGAACCCAGGGGCTCTTCAACACTGAGCCACATCCCAGCCCATCTTTTACTAAGTTGCTGAGGCAAGTTTGTGGTTTTGAACTCACGATCCTCCTGCCTCAGCCTCCAGAGCCGCTGGGATTATATGCACGCATCCGGCTTAGTTTAAGGTGTGAAGTTGGGTGGTTTTGATCGTAACTTCTGTTTATAGGAATAAACTTCCTTAGCACTGCTTTTGTTGCATCCCATACAATTTCATATACTGTCTTCACTTTCATTCCTCAAGATTTTCTAATGCCCCCTTGAATTTTTTTTTTTTTTTTGGCGGGGGAGTGGTACTGGGGATTTGAACCTAGGGCCATTTAACCCCTGAGCCACATCTCCAGCCCTGTTTGTTTTGAGACAGGTCTCACTCAGTTGCTGAGGCTAGCTTTGAACTTGAGATCCTCCTACTTCAATCTCCCTAGACGTTGGGATTATAGGCTTGTGCCACCATACCCAACTTGAATTTTTCTTTGATCCATTAAGAATATTGTCTAATTTCCAGGTGTACCTTTTTCCAGGTTCAGATTATTTTGATCAAAAGATTTGGTATACTTCTAATGCTTTCAAAATACACTGTGTCCTACCGTGGTCCACTTGTTCTTACTATATTCTGTATGTGTATGGTTCCATTAATCCATAGTGTTTAAGGCCTGTCTCCTGATGGGTCTTCTGTCTGGTTTTTTCTATCCATTATTGAAAGAATGCTGAAATTTCCTATTATAGAGCTGTATATTTACTAAATACTCAAGGTTTTCATCTTGGGAGCTCCAGTGTTGGCATGTGTATTGAAAATGGTAGACGTTGCTTTTAAGTGCTAATAGCCTGCACATGCTCCCCTGTAGAGGCCTATCCTTGGGCTCAGAACCACCTCACCTACAGGTATAAAAGTTTGATATTCTCCCTGGTATAATCATTTGCCAACAGGTGATGCTAAGGAGTTCTTTCACCCCAGATTTCCCCCATGGAATCAGGCTGCAGCTACTCTGGGGGGCCTTGAATTGCTTTCGTTCTGCTTCTTGCTTCACAGTTCTCTTGGTGACCCTTCCTTAGTGAACCACTGCACAGGTCCTTATCTCAGGGTCTGTTTCTAAGTAATGTAACTTGAGAATATGAAATTTCTCATGGTAGAAAATAAAATTATCCATAGACACCCATGATAAGATCTCAGATTGCACAGAAATGGCTGCCACAAGGGAGAACGCAAGAACAAAATCCCTTGATGCATGGATACAATCAGGTCCTGGAGGGAGGGACAGCATGCTTACAACCATATGTCCCATCCTCCCATATGAAATTAAAGGCCTGAGACTTAATGGATTAATGGTCTGTTTGATTAAGTACTCTCAAGTCCCTTTAAAATTAAGGGCAGAGGTAAAGGAATTAAAATGGTGTTAAAGAAGGGCACAGCAACAGAGCTGTCACCACCAGGACACCAGGCGGCGTGTGAGGAAGTTGTGACTGCCAAAAACTGTAAGGAAGGGAGCAGGGGAATAAACATCCCATCCTGTCCTTCCACCCATACCAGATTCCTGTGAGTGTTTGCAGATGGCTGAGCCCCCTAAAATACAAGAAATAAGTATTAAACGTAGCTATGGAGGGTGGGATATGGCTCAGTGGTAGAGTCCTTGCCTAGCATGTGCAAGGCCCTGGGTTTAATCCCCAGCAACACACAACATCTTTTAAAACAGCTATGCCATCAAGAACCCCTTCCAGGGACTGGAGCGGTGCCTCAGTGGTTACGGCGCTTGCCTGCTAAGCGTGAGTGTGCAGGTAGAACCCCAGCACCACGTACACGATGAAGTGCAGGAGCGGTGAAGGCCACATGAATAACTAAAAATTGTCTCTCCTCTCTCTCCCTCAATCCTGAAAATTAAAAAAAAAAAAAAAAAAGACAGGCTTCCTGCTGACATAGCCATTGACCCAAGGTCGTGTCCAACCTGAAGCCACTCAGTGACTGAGATGAAGCCCTCAAGGACCAGCTATGTCACCCACACACAGGACCCAAATGGGCAATCTTCAGAGATCCTCCCAAGAGGGCCCAAGCTGGACTTGCGCTGCAGCTGGATAGCTGTCTCTGCTTCATGTCTTCCTGCTACCTTCCTTACACAGGTGTTGATACCCTAACATTTTACAACCTGCATGCATAAAACCTCCCCCTGGAGATACTAACCCGTGACAGCAATAGACATGGGTGATGTAGTCCCCACAGGTCAGTCTCTTGTGTTTTGGAGATAGACAGTGCTTGTTGAGGGGAAAACAAGAATAGCATAAATCTGTTACCGCTTAAGCTTTCTGATGCTCTAACTCTATGCAAGAGGGAGAAAGCCTGGTGCCCCTCAACCTGGGGTGGGGGACTGGACCATTCGGGAACATCTGTAGGAATCTGGGGAGCTATGATGAGGTGCGCATGCCTGTCTCCGGCTTCACATGGTGCGAGAGGATCTGTCTGCACACAGTTGTCACCATGCCTCTAGTGGCATATGCGCATGTCAGTCCTACGAGACACCCCCCCGAGTGCTGTCAAGGAAAACTTCACACTGATGCTAAATGATGCAGTTCTAAGTGGGGTGATTAAACAGTTCAGTGACAGGAGCATCCTCCCAGGGAAAAGAGCAACAGTGAGTCACAATGGGCTTCTAGTGAAGGGAGCTGGCTGTCGGCCCAGGAAGGAGTGAATGCACCTCTCCCAGGAGAATGGAGGCCTGTTCTGCTTTCCGGAGAGCAGTCTGCTACACATCAAGAAGGGCTGTGCTCGGAGATGGGGAGCCCCTAGGCACCCTGGGCCAGAGCTGGGGAGCTGTTGGTTTGATGCAGGCTTAAGGGAATTCCATTCAGAGTCTTTTTGGCCCCTTTGTGGAACTCCACATCTCATCCAGATTTCTGGCCCAAAAGCACTTAGGACTCCATATGCTGTCCTCTCCTGGGCACAGACTGCCCCAGGAAGGCAGTCTCAAGGCTGTCCCCAGTGGAACTCTGGGAGGCGTATCTCCATGTCGAAAACACACTCCCCCACACCCCCCGTGGTGCTCCCAGCCTGGCCTGCAGGGTGAGGCTGCTTGCCAATTGCTGACTCCAGACAGCAGAGGGGGATGTTGACAGACCCTGAATCCCTGAGGGGGGAGCATGAGGGCCTGCTTACACCCTCATGAGATATTAGAGTCCTGTAATGGAGTCCTAGTAATTCCTACTAATCAGTTAGTGTTGAAGTGACTTGAACTTAAAAGATTGGCTGAACCCAGATTCACAGCCTTCTTTTGACATCCTTGGCCCTTCCACTGTACTCTCCCCCTAAAACAGCCAGACTCACATTGAGAGAGGACAGAGGCCCTCAGAGGCCACCTTGGGCTTAAACCTTCTAATTATAGGCCAGGAAATGCATTAAAGAGCAAGGTAACTAGATAAACAGGTAACTGAGGGTTAGCAGATCGGTGGCTTTTCATAAAGGAAAGAATGCCTTCCCTTTCTCGTCACCTAGGTGGTGACTGCAGTTGGGCTCTGCTAGTGGAAGAGCTGGGTTATGCCAGCTGTCTCCTTGGTCCCTCAGCCTTTCTGTCCTCACTCACCACCTGCCCCACAGAGATGCCTGCTTTTGTTTCAGTGTTGAGAGCAGGAAAGCAATGCTTGCTCTGTCTTCAGGCTCAGAGGCCAAAGCATGGTCATCCTGAGCTCAGGAGCTCCCATGGCCACCTCAGGATTCCTATAGACACACCTGACTCGCCACGCTCTGGCATTTCCTCAAGGCTGTGCTGTGGGGCAGGACTGGATTCCGGGGCCAAGTTTCTGCCATCCTTTACCCTGTCACAGTTGCTACCACCTGACTTATCTAGACTGCAAGGAGAGAAGTGACAAGTGCTTGTATTACCTACTTTTTCTCAGCTGCGGCTGGGACATTAATTGAAGTAACATCCCAGATGTCTCTCAGGATTGAGCTACGTCATTCCAATAGGTGCAGGGGCCAGAGTTTCAGCATCCTACCTGGCTGGAGATTCCAAGGCCTGAAGCTGTCTGGTCCCTGAGAGCCACTTTCCCAGAATCCACAGTGTACTGTACTGTATGCCACCTCTTGGTGGGTGTCCCACTGGCAGAGACACATGAGGTAGCCTAAAACACTGCTGTTCGGAATGGGGGTGGGTGTTCTCTCACTTCCTGAGTACATCAGCAGTGTTGCGACCAACACCTACATCCCTTGCCTCTGCCAGGAAGGAGCTGCTGCCAGGTAATGCTGAGGCCAACGAGCTCAGTAGCAGACTCCACAGCAGCTCACCCTCTGGTTCTGCTAATAGGGTTCCTAATAGGAAAGTACCGCAGTCATATTTGGATCAAAGAAGGTTGATTTCCAGAGGGGCTCATTTCAAAGCTTGGGAAGAGATGGAGAAGTCTTCGTCTGCTTGGGCTGCTGTAACAAAATGCCATAAACTGAGTGGTTTCTGAGAACTGGGTTTCGAAGGCGAGGAAATTGATTGAAGGGCTGCTATACTATGAGTGCCTGCTTTCTGGTGCATAGAGAGCACCTTATGTGTCTTCACATGGAGGAAGAGACAAGTTGAGTCCCGTAATAAGGGCTTGGATCCCATCCTTATGACATCACCCAAAGCCTCTCTACCTTGAGCATTAGCACCTCAACACGAGGGGAATACAAACAGACCATGGCAGAAACCACAAGGACAAAGCAATAAAAAGCAACAGATATTACCATTTGAGGCCAAAGGTGTGGCGCGCTAGGCAGGGCAGTCCTCATGATGCCATCCATGCAGCTCAACCTTGCGGGGCAGAGGAGGATAGCGAATCTTGAACAAGCGAAGCACATCTGGCACAAGCTTCTGCTAACTTGCCCTTTTGTATATGGATGCCCCCATCAAAGCTCATTCCCAAAGCTGGTTCTTGTGTGCTTGTATTACCTACCTCTATTTACCAAATTACCCTAACAATTAGTACTTCAAATAGGCTCTACGAGATTTGGCATTGGATGTGAGAAATTTAACAGTGTTGATGGTAAGCCAATATCCACTCCATGGACTCCATCTTACTGTTTTAGAGCATTCAACTGTGGAGCCTGACTCTGCATTGAGGGCTTTCTCTGGCTGTTGGAAACCTGGCCCATGGCAGGTCAGAAGGGCTAGGGAATTAACACTGCTGGGAGCATCCCTCAGTCAATGGTTGACAGGAGTTGATCTATGAATACGTTTGCTCCTCTGGTAGAATAACTTTGGGGTGTGTCCTACCTTAGCTCTGAAAATTCCTCAGTGAGGTTGTATTCAAGCTTCCCACAATGGTGATGAGCTTAGTAACTGCTTTCCCTTCTCACCTCTCCCCTCCCTTCTCAGTTTCTTGATCAATTTTTAAATCATAAACACCTTGTGCTCAAACTTTTATCTTGGGACTCCTTTTTACCAAAATCCAATCTAAAGACACTGAGCCCTTCCAGTTGAGGTGGCCTGAAAATAAGATTTGCCTCAATGATTTTTTTGATACCTACCTCATAAGTGAGTGATCAGACACAAATATTTGCAAGTACCTGGTACTGGCAGTGTGTATGGCAGGTGTCCGTCTTGGAGTCAAGATACATCCGTGTTTGGGAACATGAGCCGAGGTACTCAACTTCATCTACCTAATATACTGTTCTCCTTAAGGATGGGGGGATTCCAGGGAATTTTGGAACATGAAAGATCTGTAAGCCAGTGGTATAGGCAGCATTTGGAAATGTGGAATATGACTGTACCATGATTAAACTATTGAATTCTAGGAATTTTGATTTTACTATATCAACCAATCTACAACACATACTAACTCCATTCTTGGTGTGGATCTAACACCACTCCATGACATCAGTCTGATGGAAACCATGCAATGTCATCTTGGCAATGAAATTAACGTCCCATCTCAGGGTACAGGGAAGAAGGGTTGGGAGATAATGGTCTGTCATGGTAGGGAATGTCATAGCTAATTAGGGAGGCAAGGTAGTCCTTGGAAAGTAAAATAAGGTAACAGTCCAGATGAGCACAATGATAGGCAGAGTGAGGGCTAAGGACCTCCAGAGGTGGGAGACACTAAATAAAACTGAAATAGGGATAGGACTGGAGAGGGAAATGATGGCTGGAAGAAAAATGCTTATGCTCTAGAATGTGAGAACTGCAGGAAGTTTCCAGAAGGAAAGACTAGATGGTCTTATGAAGCAGTCTTCCAATCAGTCCTCAGTTTGAATTTGGCCAACTTTCCAGTTGACCTGGGGGGGTTCTTAGGATTGCTGCTTTCAACAGCAGCTTTCCCATACACACAAAATTGGGATTCATGACCACCTCCAAAGGGTGTTAAGAGGATTAAATGGCTAATGTGGGTAAACTGTTCAAACAGCAAATGACCAAGTCACGTCACTATCATCACATCATGTTTGAAGGCTGGTCTGTGGAAAAGGAGAGAGGGTTGTTCATAGGCCTGATAGTAATTGGAGGGATCAAGACTTGCTTGCAATTAGGGCTATCTAAATGGTATATGAATTCCCTGAAAATAGCGGACCCCGCTCTTCTGTAGAAGTATTGAACAGTGGCTGATTCAGGCACACCACCTGGCTGGACTGCTCTTTTAAAGGTTTTTAAAGTTGTGGGTGGTCTGATTAGGTCACTTAAAACCCTATGAATGATGTATGCCAATCTAGTTTTTCCAGATTTTCTAGATTTTGAGTAGACTCCATTCTGACCAAAATCTCAATTTTTTCCTGTTAAAAACTTCTCATATCTCATAGCCTAATCAGGAATTTTCATTAGAAGTGAGGTAGATAATAAGTATGAAAAATGTTTTAACCTCCAAGAAAAATGAAATTACATTCCAGAAAACTTATTAAATTGAGATTCTGCACATAGCCATGCCCACCCTAGACATGTTCTTGAACCTGGGCAAATGAAATAATTTAAAATGCACCAGGAGAGAACTGAACTTGCATCAGAGGATGATTCTCATGTTACAGGATTCATATGAAGATGATCGGATTTGTAAATAGTAAAGTGACAACACTTCCAGTTGCTGATAAAATGAGTTCTATTGTTGGAAGGAAAGATTTCTAGAATCATTGGCTAAGAGTGGGAAAGAAAGTATACAAGTCCTGTAGAAACGATTTTGCTACAGGAGATATTTTAGCCAGCTTTGTTGCTGTGACCAAAAGACCTAATGAGAACAATTAGAGGGAGAAAAGCTTATTTGGGGGCTCACAGTTTGAGGCTTCAGTCCATAGATGTTTGACGCCACTCCTTGGGGCCTGAGGTGTGGCAGAGGAGAGTTGCTCAGGAAATAACAGGAAGTGGAGACCCTACTTTGTAGGGACAAAATATGTACCCCCAAGGCATGTCCCTAATAACATCTCAAAACTCACCCTACCTGCCTACAGTTACCACTCAGTCCTGCTCAAGGAATTAATTCCCTAATTGGGTTAAGGTTCTCATAACACAATTATTTCACCTCTAAACCTTCTTGCATTTTTCTCACCCATGAGATGGGGGATACCTAATATCTAAACAATAACATTCTGCCTCTGGCCTCCAAAGGCTCATGCACATTTCACAATGCAAAATACATTTAGTCCATTTTCAATAGTCCCAACAGTTCAAAATAGCCCAAAAGTCCAAATCCAAAGTCTCCTGAGAGTCTAGGCAAATTCTTTTTTTTATAATTGCACAACCATACAAGTTTTTAACAAAATATAAAATGTGAATAGATTCTAGATATTAGATTTACTCCCAGGAGAGCCCCCACCCCAATTACCCACCCTTATCCCTCCCTTCCCACAATATCTCTAAAAAAGTATTAGGCTGTATAACATTACACCTTACCTGGATTTAACACATGATAATAGACCACCTTTCTCAATGGCCAGGGTCTAGATCCAGTCTCCACAGATGAGTGGAGACATTTAACCCTTGGTTCTCTGGGTTAAGCTGATTTTACTAAGCATAATTTCTTCCATAGCCACCCATTCACCTTCAAAGGCTGCAATATCATTGTTTCTAATTGCTGTGTAAAATTCCATGGTATATATGTACCACAGTTTTTGGATCCATTCGTCTAGTGAGGGGCATCTGGGTTGTTTCCATAATCTAGCATTAGTAAATTGAGCTGCTATGAACATAGATATTGCTGTGTCACTATGATGTGCTGATTCTAAATCCCCTAGAAAAATACCCAGGGGTGGAATAGCTGGATCATATGATAGGCTCATCCCTAGTTTTTTAAAGATTCTCCACACTGCTTTCCAGAGGGGCTGTACCAGTCTGCAGCTCCACCAACAGTGTGTTAGCGTAGGCAAACTCTTAACATAAGCCCTTGTTTAAAAAAGTTAAACATGGATATCCAATATATAAAGGCACATAGTAAACATTTCCAAAGTGGAGAAATAGGGGCATAGAAAGAAGGCCTGGGACCAAAGCAAGATCAAAATCTAGCAGGGACAAGTCTTACATTCCCATTTCTGGCATCTGGAGCACAGGGCATTGTGATCTCTCCAAAGGGCTTCTGTGCCTGTTACCTTGCTGGTTGGAGCCCATATGTGTTCTATTGGCTTGTCTGTACCCAATTCCATCAGCTTTGCTTGGCAGATGTCCCACAGTACACATTTCTTAATCTTGGGGGACTCCACTGTTCAGAGGTTGCCAGCAGGGATTCTGACCCTGCCATACTCCGCCTGGTCTTCCAAGCCTGCCTTTGAAATCTCAGTGGAAGTCTCTGACCCTTTAACTCAAACATCCTCAAACCACCAAGGTCTACCGCTGTCTTGATCAGTAGTTGAGTTTTCTGGGACCCTGGCTGCAGCAGCCTAAGTGCCTGGGTGGCTAATGAATGGTGAATCAACTTCCTATGTGTCCCCTGTATGGGTGCCCAACTGGCTTCTGCTCAAGAGAATTTTTACTTTTATGCCCTTGATCATGAAATGGGTATGATCTTGCCAGTTCCTGAGATCACCTCAAGCCATCTTTCCTTTTTGGTTCTGGTGAAGTAATTTTCTTTAGTGACTGTATCATCCTTAACAATCAGTTTCATTAGCCTCAGTTCTACTTGGAATTCTCTGGCCAAAGTGCAAGTATTTCAAATCTTTGTTTTGCTTTGTGCTCCTGATTACCACAAAAAACCTGACTAAAAGCTGCCAAGCAATATCCATGCCACCCCCTGAAGAGTGGGCTGCCGTAAGTTCCTGTGCCAGAAGAGTCCATCACCTTTTAAACTGAATGTCAAAGTCTCAAGACATGGGCAAAACACAGATCATCTTAGAAAGTAACATGAATGTCCTCTAGTCCAATTTTCAAGGTTTTTCCTCTGAAGCTACATGAGGTCAGTCTTTACTGTCCACAGTCCTATCAGCATTTGGTCTTAGCCTCCACCATAATTTTCCATTAAGCTCTGCTTACCATAATCCAAAGCTTTTCTGGCTTGTATCTCTAAAAGCCTCAAATTCCAAAAAGCTCCAAAGTCTTCTGAGCCACATGGACTGATTAGCCACAGCAACAACACTTCTGGTGGGAGCTCTGTTTTAATCTGATTTTTCACTACCGTGGCCAAAAGAGCTGGTGAGAACAAGAAGTTTATTTGGGGGCTCATGATTTCAGAGGTCTCCATCCATAGATGGCTGACTCCATTCCTTGGGGCCCAAACTGAGGCAGCACATCAAGGTTGAAGTGTGTGGCAGAGGAAAGCTGCACAGGAAATGAGGAAGCAGACAGACTCCATTCTCTAGGGACAAAACACGTACCCCTAAGGCATGCCCTCAATGACCCACCTCAAGCTGTACCCTACCTGCCTACAGTTACCACTGGATCCCTCAATGGATTCAGCTAAAGTTCTCACAGCTCAATTATTTCACCTCTAAACATTCTTGCATTATCATACCCATGAGATTTGGGGAACACCTAATATCTAAAATATAACAGAAGTTCTTGCCCTCCTCTAGATCAACTTTTGGGGGATTTTCTGGTTGAGGTAGAGTGAAAATGGAATACATAAAAGAAAAGGAAATGTTCAGAAGTTCTGTGTTCTTTTCTGGGCCAGTCACTGCCTGAGCCAGTCTTTCTCCCAGAACTGGCCCTGCCAAATTCCTTGGAAACCTAAAAACCTACCTGTGTCCCTATTAACCCCCCAATAAATACATGAAGCAGAGAGACGACACTTTAAGAAACCTATAATTTAGGAGACTTCATTTTCTGTGGAACAGATAAAACTGTCAGCCTAAAAGATCCCAAGAATGACCAGGCCACCATAAGCTATCTTGTAATCGCCAGATTGATTTCATCTCTTCCATACCTTTCCCTATACTTGGCTTAAAAAGTCCCCTTTAAAAGAAGTCAGTAGCTCCCACAATGCACCTCCCAAGGTAGCACTCATTCTCCACTGAATGTGTATTCCTTGCTTTACCTAAAAAGCTCTTTTAAGATACCCTCATTCTTGCTTGAATGCCTAATTTCCTAAATAAACCTCTCTAGGCCTCTGACTATCACATATTTCTTTTTCATCATATAAGCCAAGTACCCTGCTGGTCCTGAATTGAGTTCCCTCTTTTGGAACTTCTCAGACCCTCTTCTGTGACAGTTATGTTTACCTGAATCGTTAACGTCCAAGGTAGAATCTGTTAAAGTACCTCCATTTCCCTTGGACCTCTAAGTACTCGAGGTGATTCTACAATCAGTATCTTGGTGCCTGACAGCTTTTTATGAAACTGCAAGAACATGGACAGCTATTAACCTTCCCAAAGGCATCAGTGACTGGCAGAAACATAAATACCCAATCCACCCCGCTCTTCCTCTCATGCACCCTCAACTTACGTAAGATGCTTCTGAGGTACTAATTGTGTACCCTTTTCCAGAGCCTTCAAGAGGAATTTGTAGTTCTTGCCCTCTGTGACTTTATTAGCTTTCTTCCCTGTGTAGCTTTCTTCCCATGCTACCAGTTTCTGCGTACCCTCCAAATAAACTACTTGTATTGCCAATAGAACTCAAACTAGGTCCTGGGGTTCATCTAGCCATCTATTAGTGTGCTGAATATCAGGCCTCTGTATGTTCAGGAACAAGCACCCCAGCATTTCTCTGAATCTCCTGATGGAAGCCTTCTCCCTGTGCCATGGTAGAGTCTGGGGAAACTGTTCTTGGGGAAGCTGACAATGGTCCGTTTAGTTGTTTGCTATGAGCTTTTCAGAATCAGGGTGTAGACTTGTGTTTCTTTCCCTTGCCAGAAAACTGACCTGCTCATCCCAGAAAAGCATAAAGATTATTCTAGATTCTTGAAGTAAATATGTAACTTCTGTGCTCTTGGAATCCATTTGAGTTAGTAGTGTGATGCGTACCTCTGCTCCCCTCATGAGATGTCCTGTATCTAGAATGCCCCGTCTCTCCCCGTACCCATGGAACTGTAAGAGGGAGGACTTTCTTGGTTGGTTGAAGGATTACCAAAGTTAAGCCGATCCTTAAATGTACTGCTTCATCTAAGACAGCACTGCCCTTTGGGGAGAGTTGAAGGAAACAGGCAGCAGAATCTTGGCACAGAAGTTCTTACCAAAATAACTCATGTCTACTGATCTCACCTGTTCGGGTGACCGTTTCTTGAGCCTAATTCCTTCTATAAATACTGTTCATTGTTATTGCTGTTCAAAATAGATGTTTAAGCCTCTTTGTACAAGCAAATTAGGCATGTCAACTGCTTCAGTCTCGGCAGAAATAAAACAGTAGCAAAGTCATGGCTTCTGGGTCGGGGTGAGACTTCAAGCAGAAAGGCCCAGGTGGCTCACTGCCACTCAGATTAATGCCTGGTCTGGCTGCATTTTATACAAAGCTGATGGATTCTCCCTCCTTCACCCCTCCCACATTCCATGGATACTCTGGGCACTGGCAGGAGGACAGGCATTCAGAATTCCTCATTTTGAGGAGAAAGTAATTTCCTGTTTTGCAGAGTTGCTTCTCACCTGCTGTGTGTAACTCCTGGTGTGTAGCACGTGGTGGCTTACTGGTTATCAGCGTGCTAAGAACAGAAGCCGTAAGTGCTCTCAAGGGAAATGCCTCAGTTTTAATTCGGAAATGGTGTCAACTTCTTCCCAGGAAAATAACACTTCCAAGTAACTTGCTACCAATGTTTCAAGTTAGAGTTGATGGCATCATTTGGTCATCCAGCAGTCCCCGTTAGCTCTCTGCTTCTGAGAGAGCTTCTTCCTTGCTGAGTTGGAGGGCCTTCTAATAGGTGGCATTGTGGAGAGGGCAAGGCAGATAGCATGGCAGAGGTGCTAAGGATGCAATAGGATTCCAGAGACTTACAATTAGGGGTAACTCTCTGGGTTTCCTCATACACATTATTAGGTTCCTGTGAATTCTACATCTTGATTCCTCAACAATTTTAATGACTTCATATTAAGAATTGTTAGAGATAAAAGGTCAACTTTGCCGAAAATGCATCTCTCAGGACCCAAGAAGAAACTGCAAGGGGACAAGGATCTTAACCTTTGTGTTCAGGAAGTAATATGGACAATTTCAGGCTCACATGGTATCTTTGGCACCTTCACTCTCGTAGCCCATTGGAAGGGGGGTTATGTGGTGAGACTCCATGGAACGTAGACAATGACCAGCTCTCAACAGAGGACAGACCCACAAAACTGGTCTGGGGGGCAATCTTCAGCACAAGACTGCATGCGGCCTCAAGAAAGGCAAGACGGCCTCGTTCACCTTCAGTCCCTGGTGATGAGATATTTCGATAAATGCAACACATGTTGGTCAGAAAATGCATGTCCGCACGAGGAAAGGAGCTCCTAGCGTTGCCTGGGCTGTTGAAGGGGAGCCCAGGGAGCTGGGCCCTATAAATGTCAGAGTCCTTGGAGGGGAGAAGTAATTACAGGACTGACATTTGGAACGTGAGGCAGAGCTCATGAAAGCACCTGGCCCAGGGAACTATTTTGGAAGCTACTTAGTGGAATAAGCAGCCGAGTGTTCTGGGGAAGGGAGACTCATCTGTTTGTGTTCTCGTTTTCCTCCCAGCAGTCTCCACACGTGTCTGCCACACACCTTTCTTTGGTTCCCAGGCATCCATACCTGCCTCACTTGTGACAGTGGGCCACATTTGAGGACTGACATGTTTAGTCAGTGGTTGGGAAAGGCAGTCTAGTATAGAACACGGGTGTTTTCCACACAGTTGAAGTGAGAAAACAATCGAAGATGGTGGTCTCTTCTGAACGTGATTCCAAGGTGATGGCTTGGGAATGAAGGGTACTTCCAGTCACTTTTCCATAGCTTTTTAAATCCTAACTCTGTGTGTCCTAACTTAGCCTATGTTGGCATCTATAGCAAAGATGAAAACCTAAAGTCCACATCATTCAAAGTGCCAGTGTTCTCTAAGATTATCTTGGAGACTTTCCTGGGACCCTGACTTAGAGACTTATTTAGAACCATGGTCATCAAATGAGAGACATCAGATGGAGGTCTTCACCATCTAGTGCTCAGGCTTTTTTCTTGCCTGTAAGTTTTACAACAGAAAGAAAAGGACTGAAATTGTAATGGGAATAAACATCTCTTCAAACCCTAGGTTCCTTTAGGATCAGAAAACAAAGATCCTTGCTAAACCTAAGTCTGACATCTAGAATTCTATTAATTCTCTTATGAATTCAAAAACTTCTGACATCTGCATGTACTAGTGAAAACCCTGAAATTTGTAAGTAGGACTATCTGAAATTTAGGCAATCAAATATGC
>PVKS010044208.1:0-14458 GCA_004027875.1 Aplodontia rufa
TCTTTTCTTTGACTTTAATTTAGCATTTAATGGACCCTATATTTGGCCTTCTATTTAATTTGAATGCACTCTTCTTATAGAACATTTCCTATTGTAGGCATAATCAATGATAAATAATTAAGAATCTGGATCCATTTTTACTTACATTCATTTTGTTAAATTCACGTTGATTGAAACAGTATTCCTCTCAAATTAGACTGCACTATGAAAATCCTTGAGATATAGCTGCTTTCTGATTTTTCCCCAACTAATCCACAGGTAAATATCTATTATACTTCAATTTTTTTAGGTTATATGTATATCTTAACAATGTAAGTCAACACAGTATTCAATACACAAATTCTGATTTTATCCATGTCTAAATAACATTATCATTATTGAATTTATGCATTTAAAACATTATTAACATAACTAAAGTTTTAGAAAACTTAATAATTTATAATTTTTCCAGTGAATAAACTCATTTTTTGTGAACCATGTCTGACCAGAATATAATTAAATTAAACTATCAAATGTTTTCAAGGTGAATTTAAATAGACAAGAAATTTTGATAATTCATAACAACCTTATGCCCAGTTTTGTACAATTTATTTTTTAAAATCTGTAATGAAATTTCTTATCAATTTTAAACCATAATTAACTTTATTATAATCATCACTGCTAGCTTACAAACTCACTAATAGTCTTTCTCGAATTCAAAGATAAATTTATCCCTTGAACATTTGCCTAAAATAATTTTTAAAATAAAATCTTCAATACATTTCACTTTCATTCTAATCCTCTAGAACCAGTAAAAATAATTTCCTTCCACAATTCAGCAATAAACCACCTTAAATAGTTATGTGCCTATTAGGGCAAAAAGAGCCTGTCTTCTCTGAAGGAAGCAGATTGTGATAAATGGGTAAAGACTTAGTTGAGTAGTATTTTGACTCCATGTACAAGAAGTAGAAATAATATGACAAACAGCTCAATTTTAAAATGTGCAAAATACTTGAGTTGACATTTCTGCAAAGAAGACATATAAATGAATGTGGTATAACAATAAAAATAAATTGGGTCTCTAGCCCAAATTTCTGACAAAGAACTTCTAAAATCCTTGTAACTCCTGAATAATTAAGGTGACAGGACCATCTTTGCTAAAATATCTGATTCTTAGCCTCTGGTTCCTATTTTAGGAGCCTCTAAGACTCTTGGAATCTCTTCTGGGAAAGGTTATAGAATCAAGAAAATCCCCAATAGCCAATGTTTATCTCAATCATGCCTACACAATCAAACTTCCAAAATATTCATAAACAATAGGATTTGGAGAGCTTCTGGGTTGGTGAGCACACTGAGGTTCTAGGAGGGTGGTATGTCTGCAAAGGCAAGGAGCTCCACAACATTTCCCCATACCTTGTACTATGCATCTCTTCCATTTAGCTATTCCTTCACAGTACTCTTTATAAGAAACCAGTAACAATAAGTAAACTATTTCCCTGAGCTCTGTGTGCCATAATAGCAAATAATTGAACCTGAGGAGGGAGCTATGGGAATTCAAATTTGAAGCCAAGTCAATCAGAAGTGTGAGTAACCACTATGGTGAAAGACCTCTGAAATGAGGAGAAGTCTCTTGGTATTGAGCTCATAAATTGTGGAATGTGCACTAACTCTGGATAGTTAGTGTCAGATTTGAGTTAAATTATAGGACTCCCAATAGGAGTCTACAGAAAATTATAAAATTTCCTGATGTAGAAAACCTCCACAATTAGAGTCAGAAGTGTTAAGTATAGAAAACCAGTTTTTCATTTAATGGCCAATAATCATACAAACAGATGCTGAAAACCATGTGCCATTAAGAAAAGCAGATCAAAACCACATGAGACATCACTTCACAGCAACTACAATGTCCATAACATTTTTTTCTCAATTTAATTTTTTATTAGTGCATTATAGTTTTGCAAAATGATGGGATTAGTTGTCACATATTCCTACACACACACAAATCAGCAATACAATTTGTTCAATATCCCCCTCACATACCCCTCTACCTCTCTCCTCCTGTCCCCTGTTCCCTTACCTTGTTCTGGGTCCTATATTTTTCCTAAAAAAAACCAAATACAGTGACATAATTCTTATACCTATGAAGAAAAATTTTTATACATATGGCTATAGTATACACACTGACATTTATAACTGCTTGGAATGTTCCAACATTTCCCCTTCTCCTTGCTTTCTATCATCCCTTGATATTCTTCAAAATTTTTGACAATATGATTAAATATTTATATTTTTGTAAATGTATGCAGCATAGCTTGTTCAAATATCTTATGAGGTGTCTTGAAACTGTATCTCATAAATATTAACATTTTGACTTTTTGTTCTATGGATCTAATACATGAGTTTGTCTACCTTACTCCCAAGCCTGGGTTTAGGTCCAGCCTCCACAAATGAGGGACACCATTTGACCATTGACTCTCTTGGTTTGGCTAACTTTGCTCAGCATGATTTCTTCCAATGCCATCCATTTATCTTCAATAGATGCAAAAAAATGCAGTATCATTATTCCTAATAGCTGAATAGAACTCATTGTATGTGTGTATATGTATATGTGTATATATATATATATATAGATAGATAGATAGATGGATATATGTCTATATATCTATATCTATATCTATATCTATATATATATATATATATATATATAAGAACTTTTGGATGCATTCATCCAGTGAGGGGCATGGTTCCATAATTTAGCTATTGTAAATTGAGCTGCTATGAATACAGATTTTGCTATGTCGCTGTAGTGTGCTGCTTCTAACTCCTCTGGGAAAATATCCAGAAGAGGGATAGCTGGGTCGTATGGTGGATCCAACACTAATTCTTTGAGGATTCTCCACACTGCTTTCCAGAGCAGCTGGACCAGTCTGCAATTCCATCAACAGTTGCTGGTGTTTTTCTCTCCCCACAATCCCTCCAGCATTTGTTATTGCTTGTATTCTTCATCCTTGCCAGTCTCACTGGAGTGAGGTGAAATCTTAATGTAGTTTTGATTTGCATTTCTCTGATTGCCAATGATTTAGAACACTTCCTCATGTGTACATGGGCTTGCTCAGTGTCCTCTGTTGAGAAGTTTCTGTTTAGCTTTCTGGCCCATTTATTGATTGGATGGTTTGTGTTTTTGTTATTGAGTTGTTTGAGTTCTTTGTAAATTTTGGATATTAGTACCCTGTCAGAGGGATCACAGGCCATGGTTCTCTCCCATTCTGTAGGTTATCTCTTGACTGTTTTGACTATTTCCTTGGCTGTACAGAAACTTTTTAGTTTAATTGCCATTAAACTAAATGATTTTTTACTGCTCAATGATTTTTTACTGTAATTCTTTCACTTTAGGAGTCTTGTGCGAAAGTTATTGCCAACTCCCATATGCTGGAGTGTTGGTCCTAATTTTTCTTCTGGTAGTTGTATGGTAGCTGGCTTAATTCCTAATCCCTTGATCCATTTAGATTTGATTTTTGTGCAAGGTTAAAGATAAGGATCTAATTTCAGTTTTCAGCAAGTGGATGTCCAGTTTGTCCAGCACCATTTATTGAATAGGCTGTCTCTCCTCCATGTTATATTTTGACCCCCTTTGTTAAAGATCAGACTTTAAAGATTTGTGAGTTTGTCTTATAGTCTTCTATTCTATTCCATTGGTCTTCATTCCTACTTTTATACCAGTACCATGCTGTTTTTAATACTATATCCCCATGGCATAATTTTATTTCTGGTATTGCAAAATCATTCGTTTCATCTTTCTTGCTTACTAATGTTTTGGCTATTCTGGGTTTCTTGTTGTTCCATATGAATTTGAGAGTTGCTCTTTCTATGTCTGCAAAGAATGACATTGGAATCTTGATGGGGATTGAATTGAATCTGTACAATGCTTTTTGCAGAATGTCCATTTTAATTATATTAATTCTGCCTAACCAAGAGCATGGAACATCTTTTCATCTTCTCAGATCTTCTGCAATTTCTGTTTTCAGTGTTTGATAATTTTCCTTGTAGAGGTCTTTTACTTCCCTTGGTAGATTAATTCCCAAGTATTTTATTCTTTGAGAGGATATTGTGAATGGGATTGATTTCCTAATTTCTTCTTCTTCCCTATTACTGTTGGGATATAGGAAAGCTATTGATTTATGGGTGTTGATCTTGTAGCCTGCTACTTTGCCATATCTGTTTATTAGCTCTGCCAGTTTTCTGGTGGAGTTTCTTGGATCTTCCAGATATAGGATCATGTCATTAGAAAAAAAAGGGATAGTTTGACTTCCTCTTTTCCTATTGTTATTCCTTTGATTTCCTTATCTTACCTGATTGCTCCAACTAGGGTCTCCAGGACTTTATTGAATAAAAATGGTAAAAGCAGGCAGCCTTGCCTTGCTCCTAAATTCAGTGGAAATGCTTTCAACCTTTCACCATTTTGTATTATACTAGCTGAGGGTTCCGCATATAAGGCCTTTAAAAAGTCAACACAAGTTTCTTTGATCCATATTTTCTCTAGAGTTTTGGGCATAAATGGGTACTGGATTTTATCAAAGGCCTTTTCCGCATCTATTGAGATGATAACATGGTTTTTGTCCTTAATTCTGTTTAAGTGATGAATCACATTTATTGATTTGTGTATGTTGAACCAGCCTTCCATACCTGGAATGAAGCCCATTTGATCATGATGAATTCTCTTCTTGATGTGTTTTTGAATGTGGTTTGCAGAACCTTATTAGGGATTTTTGCGTTGATATTAATGAGGGATATTGGTCTGTAGTTTTCTTTTTTTGATGTCTTTGTTGGGTTTTAGTATCAGAGTTATGATTGCTTCATAAAAAGTGTTTGGGAGAGTTCCCTCTTTTTCAATTTCTTGGAATAGCTTAATAAGGAGAGGCATTAGCACTTCTTCAAAAGTGTAATAAAACTCTGCAGAGAATCCATCAGGTTCTGGGCTTTTCTTTGGAAGACTCTTAATTGCTGTATGAATTTCAGTACCTGTTATTGGGCTGTTTAGGATTTCAATTTCATCCTGCATCAATTTGAGGACACTGTATGCGTCTATAAATTTGTCCATGTCATCCAAATTATCTGATTTAGAGGAGTATAGATTTTCAAAATATGTTCTGATAATCTGTTTGATTTCAAGGCAGTCAACGGTGATCATCCTCTCTTCCTTGGTGATTTTGTTGATTTGCTTTGATTCTCTCCTTCTTTTAGTTAAATTAGCTAGGGGTCTGTCAGTTTACTTATTTTTTTGAAGAACCAACTCTGTTTCATCAATTCTTTTTATTGCTTTTTTGGTTTCAATTTCATTAATTTCAGCTTTGATCTTAATTATTTCCTGTCTTCTGCTGACTTTGGAATTAGACTATTCTTTTTGTGGATAGCTGAATTGGAGCATAAGATTACTTGTTAGGCATCTCTCCTGACTGTTAATATGGACACTCAGTGCAATAAATTTTCCCTTTATGAAAGCTTTCATGCTGTCCCAGAGGTTTTGAAATGTTGTGTCTTCATTCTCATATTCTCATTCACTTCCAAGAATTCCTTAATTACAGTTCTCATGTCTTTTTGGATCCATTCTTCATTTATTCAATCTCCATATAAGTGTGTTTTATGCCATGATTTTTGCTATTATTTATTAGTATCATGGCATCATGGTCTCTAGGATACACAGAATAATTTCTACTTTTTTATTTCCTGAGATTTCCTTTGTAAACTAGAATATAATCTATTTTGGAGAAGGATCCATATAATGCTTAGCAGAAGGTATACTCTGTCAGTTTGGGGTGGAATATTCTGTAGATGCCTATTAAGTCTGTTTTATCTGTTTGATTTATGATGTTTAGACTGGAGATCTTTTTTCTTTTTCTTTTTTTTTTTTTCTTTGATGATCTGTGTATTGTGGTAAAGGAGTGGTAAAGACAGTACTATTGCATTGAGGTTCACAAGTGGTTTCTTGTCTTGGAGCAAATTTTTCACATAGTTGGGGGCATTGGTGTTTGGATAGTATATATTTACTATGATTATTTCTTCCTGTTGTATTATTCCCTTTCCTAGGTTGTAGTGGCTTTCATTATCTCTTTTGATTAATTTATGTTTGAAATCCACTTTGTCAGATATAAGAATTGCAACTTTAGCTTGCTCTCTTGGGCCATATGCCTGGTAGAATTTTTTCCATCCTTTCACCCTTAATCTGTGAGTGTCACTGGTCATAAGGTGGGTTTCCTGTGAGTAGCATATTGTTGGATTTGATTGCAGCATTGAGACCATTCACATTCAGTGTTAAAATTGTTATGTGGTTGTGGTTCATAATCATTGTGTTTTATTAGTAAGTTCTATGCTGTCTTAGTTGTCTATTGATAACACCTACCTTTACTGAATTTCCTGTTTGTGGGTTTTGAGAAATGTTAACTTGTTCTTCTATCTGGAGTTTATCTTTGAGAAGTCTTTGTAATGCTGACTTTCTGTTCACAAATGCTTCAAGTTTGTTCTTATCATGAAAAGTTCTTATTTCCCCCTCAAATTTGAAGCTGAGTTTTGCTGGGTATAGTACTCTTGGCTGCATGTTGTATTCATTATTCAGGCATTGAAAGATCTCCTTCCATGATCTTCTCACATCCAGAGTCTGAGCTGAAAAGTCAGGTGTGATTCTTATTGGTTTGTTTCTGAATGTGGTTTGGCATTTCTCCCTTGCCACTTCAATATTCTTTCCTTGATTTCCCTGTAGTACATTTTAAATATGATGTGTCTTGGTGAGCTTCTCATTTGATTAGACCTATTGGGTGTCCTATAAGCTTCCTGGATAAGCATATCTGACTCTATTTTTTATATGGGAAAAATTTTCTTTAGCAATTTTCTTCAGAATATTCCTTATCTCATGCATTTGTGTTTCAATTTCTTCCTGTATATCAATTACTCTTAAATTGTTTCTTCTCATTTCATCCCAGACATTTAAAAAATTCTCTTCATATTCTGTGAGGGTTTTTTGTTTTTTGTTTTCTGTCATCCATGTGCTCTAGCTTGCTCAGCCTGGCCTCATTGTCAGAAGTTCTTTCTTCAAGAGCTGAGGTTCTGTTTTCTATAGAAGTTATTCTATTATTAAATTCTTCCATAGTTCCTCTCTTGTCATTACTGCCAATTTTAGCTCTGTTACTTCCTTTTTGAGTATGTCTATTTCTTTGATAATAGAATTTTTCATCTCTTGTGTTTTTGCACTTAATCCCTTCATTGTATCTTCTTTTAGTTCATTGTTCCTTTCAGTCATCAGATCATTGATAATAATTTCAAAATTTTCATCTCAAACCCTATCCATGGCATCCTATTTAAGGGAGTTTTTGGCTTCAGTTGAACCTCTCCTTGTTTGATTCTTCATTTTTGAAAAGTTTCTTCTTGATCTCTGAATTGAGATTTCCTGAGGGGAAGGTAGGCAGTTCCCCAGGTCAGTCACCAACTCTTTATTGATCACCTTCCTCCAGATGCTATTTCTGCTTGGGTCCTCATGTTGCTCTACCTCTTGGTTCCAGGCTCAAGGTTGAAAATCTGAACCTACTGGAATGTGGGACGTAGGTAGGTGGTGCTGCTCCAGGTGGGGAACCACCTCTTGTTGGCTCTTAGCAGGGCTGCTCCAAACAGAGGTCCTACTTGTCCTGTCCTGAGCACCTTCCAGCTTGACTCAGGTTACAACAGGAACCTGTCCATAACATTTTTAATGTAAACTAGCAAGTGTTTATGGAAATTGTGAGGAATTGGGAAGATTGTAGATTGCTGATAAGAATGTAAAAGAGTCATCCGCTGTTGAAAACTCTTCAATGGTTCAAAGAGTTAAAAACATAATTACTATCTTATCCATTAATTTCACTCTTTGGTGTACACAAAAAAGAATTGAAAATAGGGTCTCAGATACTTACGTTCCAATGTTCATAGCAATATTGTTCACAGTAGTCAAAATGTAGGAATAACACAAGTATCCATCAGCACAAAAATGGATAAGCAATATGGAATATACATACAATGGAACACTTCCAGCCTTAAGAAGGGAGAAAATTCTAATAAATGTTACAACATGAATGAACCTTGAAAACTTTATGCTTAGTGAAATAATTCAGACACAGAAATACAATTACTATCTGATTCCAGCTTTATGAACTATCCAGAAGAGATAATTTTGTAGAGACAGAAATTAGATTACATGTTACCAGGGGTTAGAGGAAAAAAATTGGAAATTATAGCTTAATGGTTATAGAGTTTCCATTTGGGGGAAAGAAAAAATTTGGAAAATATTG
The DNA here is from genome assembly GCA_004027875.1 of Aplodontia rufa. Taxonomy (NCBI): domain Eukaryota; kingdom Metazoa; phylum Chordata; class Mammalia; order Rodentia; family Aplodontiidae; genus Aplodontia; species Aplodontia rufa. The sequence goes on from PVKS010044208.1 coordinate 8,289, forward strand.
GTTGTAATTCTATAGCATTGTAAAAGTATTTAATGCCACTGAATTGTGCACTTAGAAACAGTTAAAATGGTAAATTGTATATTAAGTGTGTTTTCCCACAATAAGAAAAAGGTAGAAAAAATACTACCCATGATCCTGAGATATCTGAGTGCTGAGACCATGAAAGATATAAAATATCATATAATGTACCCATCTTTTATTTATTCCTAGAAGATTTTTGAAGAATTCAAAGAAGGAAGACAAATTTTGAAAAGTAAGATATCAACCAAATCCCTTTCATGCATTTATTGACAGTGGGTATGGAAGCCAGTATTACTTAAATGAATATTTAGAAAGTATTTGAGAAAAATTACAAACACACAAATTTTCTTATTTGGCAATTCTACCTGTAAATCTTTTTTATGAATAAAATTTCTTAGTTGTACCAGGGTTTGTAGCAGAAAATAAATGCAAATAACCCTAACATCAATGGAGAGAAAATGGTTAAGTAAAGATTGAAATTATTTAATTCTGGAAAATTCACAACCTAAGCATTTATATATTGCTTATAGGGGGGAAATATAGAAGAATCAAGAGACTGGGTTGTGAGTGATGTGGGGGTAATTTTTGTTTAAGAACATATGCATATAATACTGTTACTTCATATGCATTTATGATGTACAATAACCGAAACCATTAATAAAAATTTTAAAACAATAAAATAAATAGAAAACATCTATACAAAGTAAAATACAATACTCTGCCATATTAAAAATAAATAATGAGGAGGTTATTTATGTCATGGTAGAAAACATTATCCATGAAGGATTAAAGACCAAAAGCACAATGAAAAAGAGAATATGTGCAGTATGTGTGTGTATGTGTGTTTGTGTGTATAGATGGACAGAGGGGTTTTGGATAAGTAAATGAGAAATTAATGACAATGCTTTCTCCAGGCATTAGTCTTGGGTGAACTGGGTGAAGTGGGAGGGAAACTTTGGATTCTACATGCTTAGTTATGTATGTTGGACCATGTGCATGAATGAATACACATAACAAAAGTTACAATATAATTTTTTAATTCATTCATTGTGAAAAAATTCTATTTTCCCTCCTTTTCATAACAATACATATAATTCATTTAGCTGGTAAGCATTCACTCTGTTTTTACTTTAAAACAGTTTCTCAAGATGTGCATCATTGACAACTTAAAGGCTGGAGCCTTCACTGTTGTTGAGGGCTGTTTTGTGCAGCATAGAATGTTTAGCAGCATCCCTGATCTGCATAGGTATCTACTGTATAGGTATCTACTAGATGTCAATAGCATCCCTTATTGCTTGTTATACAACAAACAAACATATTTCTAGACATTGCCAAATGTTCCAGGGGCAAAAACCTCAAGTCTAGAATTACTGCCTTGAGATAGCCTATGGAGGGTGATGAACACAGTACTTGGCTTATGAAAATGCTCAACAAAGGGTAGCTATGAGAGAAAGAAAATACAAGAATCACTTTTCACAACCAGCAGCATTGTTCTTCAAATAATGAAAAAATTCCTTTGTGACATAATGACCCCCTTTCCAAATGGAATATTAAAAGAGAGACTGAATGTCATTTTTCACAAAATCTTTAAAAATTATATTTCTTCAATTAGGAGAATGGACCACACTTCTCAAGTCCTTCACCTCACTCAGACTCCCAGGTTACCCTGTATTGCCACTTACAGAATATGCTGTTAACTGGGAGAAATTCTTTCTGAAAAAATTTTCAATCTTTTTATTCTGCTTATAAAAAAGTAAAAGGAGCCATGTTGTAGTCTGACATTTAGCAAAGCACTATGAAGAAAGAAATAGAGTATTGCTGTTTTTTTTAACTTAAGTGCTAGAATGGAAATTAAAGTGATCCTGAGAACACTCTATTCAGAATTAAACACTTAATCATTTGTGTATTTAATAATCTTGATGCATCTAGGTTTTTTTTTAAACTATTACTTAAAGTGACTCTATGCTCTTCCTGATATTTAAACAAAAGAGGAATCTTTTCTCAATTCAGAAAATGCTTCTGGGTAGAGAGGACACTTAGGATGTTTATAGCAAGAATGATGAAGTTTCTTCATTTGTGGATCTCTCTTTAGTCTTCCATTCACATTTTCACAATGTAAGTTAGAGGATCTTCTGCAATATCATGGTTCTTGGATTCCCAGGAAATCCTTGAAGAAAAGAATGGGGTTAGTCCATCTTTACACAACTCCACCATTAATATCTCTATTTAGCATATAAATTTATGATTTTAACATTTGTGTTATTCACCCCATGGCACTAACACTATCAAATGATTCAAAGTTAAAGTAATATACATTGCTTTAGTCAGCTTTTCTTCGCTGTGACCAACATACCTAATACAAATGATTTAGAGGAGGGAAAGTTTATTTGGAGGCTCAGGGTTTCAGAGGTCTCAGTCTATACATGGTCAACTCCATTGCTCTTGGCCTAGGTGAAGCAGAACATTATGATAGAAGAATGTGGAGGAGAAAAGCAGCTCAGGACATGGCAACCATGAAGCAGAGAGAGCTCTGCTTACCAGGGACAAAATATAAACCCCAAAGACATGGCCCCAGTTACCTACATCCTCCAGCCACTTCCCTCCTGCCTATAGTTACCACCCATTCAATTCAAATCAGTGGATTAATGCAATTATTAGGTTAAAACGCTCATAACTCAATCATTTCACCTTTAAACTTTCTTTCATTGTCTTACACATGAACTTTTGGGGAATATGTCACCTAAACCATAACAGATATGTTTACTACATTGGTTTACTACCTTATATCAGCAAAACATGTGTTGGTAAAACCCTTGAATATCAATGTTTCTTTTTATTATAGATAGTAAATAAAATCTTTCTCCAAAAAGCAATAAAAAAATAAATTTAAGGAGAATTTATTAGACTTTAAATTATCATACAGTATTGATACGGAAGTGGTGGTATATTTTCTACCATTTCTTTTTCAGTTACTACTATTAGTATGTTCACCCACCTCAAAAAGCTCTTAATATCAGGAAATAATGAATATGATCCCTTTTGCACTTTACAGAGGCCTATTAGAACGCATTTATTGCTCTAACTGAATCGTAACAAATGTAGATGCTAGCTCTGAGATGTTTGCAATGGATTTTTGTAGATTATATCAGTGTCTCCTGTCTGATTAGACCACCTTGTGAAAATGTTAAAGAGGGAGATAACGTTGCTTTCTGATCTGCCTGTTTCACGGTCTCTCTACAACTGAGCTATCTGTTAAACCAAAAGCATTTAGATTATCTGTGTATCTTCATAGGGTGTCCACTTAGAATTCAACATAAACACATTCTGAACTTTTCAAAGGAAGCTGCGTTAATTTATGCTTGCAAATGAGATATCACACACACACACATACACACGCACACACACTCACTCACACATCTTCACATGTTTTCTCAGGACTGAGTGGCAATAAACTTGGCACCAAGATTTATGCACATGACATGATTGTAAATCAAAAGGGGATAGGACCGGTGCTGCTTAGATCTCTCATAGCCCAATATGTTATTTGCCATACAAAAATGTGGGTGATATGGAAGAGGATACAAGGATGCAGAAGGGGATTTGAAATGCAAAAATTCCTTTGCATATCAGGAAACACAGAGACATTTAAGTAACTTGTCCACCATCAAGCAAGGTCAGAGTTGGGCCTATCAACAGGAGCACTTCAACACTGTCTCCACTTCATTAATAAGTTGACATACTAAAGAACTGGCCTTTCACACAGGGAGAGCCACTAGAACTGCCATTCAACCGTGGAGAGGATAGGCAGCTGGTAAAGGAAAACTGGTTCTCTAAAAAAAAATGGTTCCACTGGCCTGTTGGGTTCCAGGTAGACGTCAGTTCAGCAAATGTGCATTTCACATACACTTGCATCAGACACTGTGCTCACAGTCAAGGTTACCAGAGAAAATCAGGTACATCCTCACTCTGAGCAACAGAAGTACAAAAAGAAAAAGAGGCATAAAACAAAAAGCTATGGAACAATATATTATGACCTGACTTATTATCAGAGCTCATCAGACTGGGAATCAAATAAGATCTCATAGTACAACAGTGCAACACTCTGAACATTTTATTGTCCCAAACTCCCCACTTCCAGGACGAAGAGAGTTCTACAATGGTAGGTCACAAATGTTCCCAAGTAAATTCACTGCCACAACTCTGCTAGGCATTATGATTCTCTTCCAGGTACCATCCTAGAAACCTGCCACCAATGGAGTACCAACACTAGAAAGTGTGGTGGTACACCTCCCTCTTCTTCCTCTTACCTGCTATCAACAGGGTTTTGAAAGAATGTTTGTGGGTTCCAATAGATTTTTCTTTCAACTTCCTTGTTCTCCTAAACACTTCTACAAGATTCCAGCCCTAGTGATAGATATCATGCAGCCTGAGAAGGCCCAAGCAAAGTGTAGAAATTAGGAAAGAAGAGACTGAGGGCATAAAGAGCATAATAGATGCAAAGATTATGATTAAGGTAAAGAGGGTGGAGGAAGTCTTCCATCTTAAGAGGACAGAGTATGTGTGGAGGCAAAGCACCTGCAGGAGGAAAGGAAAAGGAAAAGCCAAGGAATCCATAATATTTTGCTGATGAAAGGTGGATCAGCTGGTCTGAGTTGATGGAAGGGTGATTTAAAATACTTACACTAGGAATTGTGAGCATGGATTGTGAGCTGGAGCTTTTAGGTTCAAAGGCCACCTCTTTCAGCCATGAACAGTGTGACTGTGAACATACTACCTAATCCCTTGGTGCTTTAATTTCCTCATTTTCAAATGAACAATGTTTCCACTTACCTCATAGCATATGTATTATTGAATGTTTTAAGTATTTGGAATAAAGCCTGGTTCATAATAAATGCTACATACACATTTATTGAACAAAGCGAACAATTCATTGTGTTTCATTGAAAGAAGCCATTACTAAGAGTTAAAATATAGAAGGTCTCTATCACTGCGAAATACTGTCTTCCAGTCTGTCCTGATACATCAAGTGTCACTTATAAAAGGAGGTGACATAGAGAAACACAAAGCCATGCAGTGGAGAACTGGTTGAGGTTCACTAAAGGCAAAGCCTGGAGAAACGATGTTTCTCATTTGTTTCTTAGAAGCAAAATAGACAGGCACTCTTGCAATTCCATGCTTCATTTTTGCTTCTGCATGGGTCGAGCAATCAAGAAGCCCTGGCTCAGCAGGCGCAGTGGTGCAGGCTTGTAATCCCAGCTATTCATCTGGCTGAGGCAGGAGAATAGCAAGTTCAAGGCCAGCTTCAGCAATTTAACTAGACCAAATAAAATAAAAAGGACTGGGAACGTAGCAAAGTGGTAAATTGTGCCTGTGTTAATCCCCAGCACTACAAAAACAAAACCCTAGCTTGTATTCTATGAGTAAGACCATCCTGTCCTGATGTGTTGTGCCTGTTTAGATGCAGCCTTAAAAATATGGGCAAATGTCACCTCTCATAACACTAACCTACCCTGCTGGTGCCTGTGCCTTGGCCAGGCACCCTCTGGCCTTAGTGAAAACTGACCTCTATGAAAAGGACCATATTTTTCCAATTCTCCCTCTATGAGGACCTCCAGAAGGTAATGCTTGATTCTCCTCCACTTCCCCATCAACTACCACACTGTTTCTTGTAAACATTCAATCATTTGTCCTTTGAATCAGATGACCCGCTTTCTTTTGTACTTAAAATCATTTGCCTGAAAACTAATTTATTTTAGGCTTTATTTACTTTGAAAAAATGCCTTTTTTTTTCTCCTATTCCTTACTATTCTACCTCATGCTAAAATCTACTTTAAGATATTTTTGGACTGAGACTACATAAATAAATTAACACAGGATATATATTTTGGAGCTTATTAAATTTCACTGTGTTCTTGGGCCTATAAGCTTTGCAAAAATTTAGTATGTTATTTGTACCAAGTAGTACAAAACACTCAAATCATCTCTGTCGGTGATTTTTCTCTATATATGAGATGCTGTGCCTTTTGTTTCCACTTGGAGTATTTCATGTATCATCTTCTGGAAAAATTCCAAAACATTTAGTGTAATTGTTCTTCTTATCAGGAACAACTCCAGCAATGTATTTTCTCTATTGTAGGAGGAGTGCAAAA
>PVKS010044209.1:0-14455 GCA_004027875.1 Aplodontia rufa
TTCTCTTTCTTTCTTTCTTTCTTTCTTTCTTTCTTTCTTTCTTTCTTTCTCTCTTTCTTCTCTTTCTTCTTTCTTTTTTTCCAGAAGAACAGTGTGAGAGAGAGATACAGAGAGAGAATCAATTTTTATTGAGTTTTTCACATGGCTTTCATTTCTCAGACACTTAGTTGTGTATGTGGGTGCTGGGGTTTGAACCTGTGTACTTGCACATGCCAGGCAAGCACTGTAACCATCAAGCTGACGCTCCAGCCCCAATCTTAATTTTTATAAGTGAAAAAAATAACATTCTAGAAAATTATTCTAGTTCCTCTTCCTTGCTACAATATTTCAAAACATGTAAAAATACAAAGAAGTAAACAGACAGAAAGATATTAATGTTCTTATAGGACTAATTACACATTTCAGGAGAACAAATAGAATTAAATTGAAGTAAGAGGCCAAAGAATGAGATACTTTATCAAAAATGTTTCCATCAAAAGTCATTTCTTCATAATCCATTTTCCAAATCAGTGTTTCAATAATTGTAAGATGATTATCCTTTTTCCTAAATCAGTCTTGATTAAAGATCAATGAAAATAATAAATATCTCTTTTATAAAGATAAATACTGTTGGAGAAAAGGAGATTTTTTTAAAGGTGTGCTATAGTTTTAGAAGGAGTGAAAAATGAGCATATTGTAACCAAGGGTTTGCTCTTTGATTAAAAGTATTTCTAGAGCAAATAACCCGCATGTGTATATGTGTGTGTAACTAATGCAATTAATCTTCATGCTAGATTAACTTGATAATATATTGAAATAATTTGGGATTAAAAGATTACCAGAAACATTTTGCTGAAGGCTGCAACATGCCTCATGTCAACACAGTAATTACAGAATTAACCTCCCAAGCCCTCTTCAGTTGGGGCATTTCTGAGCTGCTACTTGAGCAGTGTTTGGATGACCTACAATGACCGGTGCACAAAAGGCCCCATGATGTCATTTTCCTTGCCAGATGAGCAGGCTCCATGGTTCAGGATCCTACAAAAGGAAAGCATTCAAAACACATTATAGAAATCCAGCTTCTGCTTGTCACATAAATGTTTTAATTTTCCAGTCAAATTGTCTGGAAGTCTTTAAAACATTTGTATTACAAATACAAAAATGTCCTTTATAAACATTGTATAATTGCTTACAAGTATCATTTTGTTATTAAAAATAAAATCTTGACCTTAGAAAACTTTTACCCTTCTATTTCATTCTTTTTCTCTGATTTTGGTTATAGTTTTCTGACCATTAAGAAGGACTTCTTACTAACTGATTAGCAAGGATAAAGATAAGAGTATTTGACTCCTTTTTCTCATTTGGCTAAATTCATGATTCATGACAGTTAACTCTCGTTTAATTTGTGGAACTGGAAATAAGGTTCCATGACTAATGAAATACATAGATGATATTAAAATATTTTATGCAAATACAGTTGTGAAAGAAAAAGAAAAACAGCCTTAAATGTAACTTTCATTATTGACTAAAACAGACACCGGTGAATGAGGCTTGCATCCTCAAATGGACTCTTATCTTCGTTTAATGGAGTTTAAAATTATCTAGACACTGATTTCCCTGTCGCTATAAGTGCACTAAACATTTACATGGAAGGGGGTTAGGAAAAGACCAATTCTATTAGCTGACAAATTAATAAAAATTTCATGTATGAGAGAAGAACTTCTCAGACAGGGCCAGTCTTGCAGGGAGGTATGACGATGATGCTCATTGTGGGCTTTGAAGGATTATGGGTCAAGCCGTCACAACATAAAACATGAACCAATCCCTGACCTTTTTGCCATCAGAGTGTGTTGGAGACTGAAGCCAACATGACCCTTGGCTGGATGCCAGATAAAAGTGTTAGTAGTAAACAACTCTGCAAGAGGCCCAGCTGGCTTGCAACTTCCTGAGTAATTAGCAAACTGCCTGACCACATGACTAAGCTTTTTGGCTGCTCTATTGTTGCAACTGATTGATTATGTTTGTTCTGTGTCCCTATTGAGAGTTTTGTAACAAATTAATACTGGGCATACAGGGAAATAGGAGAGGTAGAGAGAAGAAGAAAAAGCCTTGGCAGTAGAAGCAGGGACTTTAGTGAAAGGAGATGTAAAAGCTTTGCCTCTAGAGAGATGGATAAAATAAAGTGTTTGGAGAACTTCAAATAGAAAGAGAAAAATAAAGAAGCAACTGAAGCACCAGAGCTGTTGTCGTGTCTCTCTGTGGGCAGGGAGTGTCCTTCTTTTAGGTTTGAAGGTTTTTGAAAAGTCTTAGATAATGACAATTTGAATTTTATAATATCTCCCACTGTGTTTGTTTTACTGTACAGGTACATCTATAATATTTATTTCTGGACCTTGAAATTCATCAATTTTCTGGTTCACCATCAAGATATATGTAGATTATTCACATCCTTCTTCATTTTAGAAATGTGTTTTGAGCTCTTATAGTGTACACCCTATTCTGTGTTTTGGGGCCACAGTGCAAAAAGACATTTTGGAAGGCTTTAGCAGAAACGTGCTCTCTCTCTACTGAAAATATGATGAATATATGTTAAATAGCTTTTAAAATCATGTATTATAGACATTTTAATACTTTGCAAAAATTGAGAAAGAATTAAAATGAGAATAACTGCATCAGTGTGATTGAAAGAGTACCACATTGTTTATTCCAGCCATTTACTTCCCCTCTGCTGAACAAGAACAGTTGTGTCTTTGTTTATACAAAAACTACTGAATTATAAGCTGTCAAATATGTCTTATTCAGTGAATTGGGTAAATGGAATCTCTAATAAAATACAAATTTCTTCCTTTTTTTGTACTCATTTACCTATAATCATTAGTAGAAATTATGGGGAACCAAGAAACAACATTCTAACACATGTAATTTAAACTTTGAAGGACACAAACTATCTATATTACATCTCAATAAATGTAGAGGTTTTAGCTTTTTTGCAATCTTTCATTTTCTTATTGTTGTCTTTTTACTTGTTTTTTCTGATAGATCTCATTTTATTTGACTGGAGAGGCAACATATGGTAGTAAAAGGAATAAATATGTTTTTCTAGATCAAGAGACAATACAATAAGCCTTATAAAAGAAAACTATACACATACACACACACACACACACACACACAGAGAACTACAATGAACCATTGGTTTTTTTACTATATTTTTATTATAACTATTTGTTTACATGAATTAAATTCATTGTCATATATAGGAGATGAGTTTGTTACTAAGTAATAATGTTCAGTTCACATAATTATGTACCTTGATGGGATTGCAAATTTCAATATTTTCACACAAGAGAATTGTTAATAAGGATGTGAATGGTTATCTGTTCCAAGATACAATTATAATGTAGCCATTTACTTTTTGTTGCCTACTCAAATTGGTTTTTAAAATATACTTCTTGATTTGCTGTATTTTAACTTTAGTTATCTTTAATATAAAATGATATCAAGGCATTGTGTAAAGCATGAGAGGTCAAAAGAACACTCTCTTTACCTGGACCCAATTGGGCTGTGCTTATACCAGGCACTGTTCTTGCTTCTGGGATATAAGAAGAATAAAGGTATACTTCCTGCTTTTAGGATTTTAACTTAACTTAGTGGTCCTAGAAAACTGATTTTCCTTCATACTGACTGGGTTTTCTCATCTGGAAAAACAACAACAAAAACAAAACATTGTGATAGGTCTCTACCAAACCAATCTAAATTTTGGAAATAAAGTAATTAAGAGCCTTTTATAGTGCCTGACAAACAGTAAGCAAGTAATAAATGGAGATATTATCACATTTTATTTTATTGTTACTGTTTTTAATACTAGAATGTTGGTATCTGAGCTAAAAGTTTGTAAATGTAGCTATTAAGTATTTCATCTGAAAAATATTTGTTTTATTAATTTAAAATTTCTCCTCTTTCCCATCTCCATTTGGAGCATGTACAGGGATATCTATTTATTCTTTGCTTTTTCTTTGGTACTGGGAATTGTACCCAGGGAGGCTTAATCACTGAGCCACTTCCCCAGCCCATTTTTATTTCTTATTTTTGAGACAGATTCTCAGTAAGTTGCTTAGGGCCTCACAAAGTTGCTGAGGCTGGCTTTGAACTTGCACAGTGGCACACACAGATCAGAAGGCTGAGTCAGGAGGATCACAACTTCAAAGCCAGACTCAGCAACTTCAAAAGACCCTAAGCAACTTAATGAGATCCTGTCTCAAAAGTAAAAGCCCATGTGGGCTCAATTCCTGGTATAAAAAAAGGAAAGAAAGAAAGAAAACAAACCTGTGACTGTGTGACTGAATGCTGAAGACACACACACACACACACACACACACACACACGTGATAATTATTATTTCCATAATTTAAAATGATGGGATTCTATGTCAATTTTTAATGGCTTTCATTGGTATCTCAGTGTATATTCAAAAAATGCCTTAACAATTCTTACAAGGTTCAGGGTGAGAGACTATTCTTTCAGCGGTCTCCTGCTTTCCATTCTTTCTATATCATTACTCATTTCCTCTCCTTCTCCTTTGGTGTTTTTACTCATAAGTAACTCAAAATCTTTTTGGAATCCACATGGCTCTGCCATTTTATCTCCATAAATGTTTAGCATATGAGTCAATCTTCATTGTTTTTCATGCACAGAAACTCAAAATAAAAGGAAAAAATAATAGAAGAAACTGCTATTTTGTCAGATTCCATTAGTCCAATCCATTGACTGTGGCCTAAATTGCAGCTTATGCTTCAGATGTTTTTGTAGATAAAGACTCTCAGCTATTCTTGCCTTTCAGCAAGCTTAAAATGAATTAATGGGTAAAAGAGGTTGTAATCTTCCTGTCAATGTGTGCAATTGTCTCCACAAAATGATTAGTGCTTGTAGTATTAAAAAAAGAGTAGACAAGCACAAAGTTGTAATTTGTACCAGTACAAAGTTATACTTTTGTACAAGCTCAAAATTACTAGAGCAGGCCAAAGAAAGGAACAGAAAACTTGTTTTTTCTGACTAAACTTGTTCCTTTATACTATTCATATTATTCAGCTCAACACTTATTGGGTAAGTGGTCCATGATATTTATACTAGTTACATACAATGAAGACCAAGAAAGAATTGTGCTAGAAGTTATTCCATTGACCTTTACTGTCCACATCTACAGATCTTTTTGTAAATTATTTGTGATTCTGGACTTGCACCTCTGTCTTAGAATTCTTTTCCTTCAGCTTCCTGAGATATTATTGTTCCCATTCTTTTTGTATTCTGGTGACTTTTCTCCTTTCTTACTTTTGTGGATCTTTCCTTTTATATTTCCTAAAATCTTCTGTTTTAATTATTTTACCCCTCTCTCTTGGTGAGTTCATTTATTCTCTTGACTACACCTATAAAATCTAGGTCAATAGTATCAATGACTAACATTGCCTCCTGCCTAACATTCCATCATGGCATTTTCAACTATTTTTGACACTTTTGCTGGGCTCATAAAAACAGTTCACTGGAGACAGAGACCAGAGCAGGGTTCTTCATCTACCATATCTCCCTTTTCATCTAGGAGAAGACAGAATGATTTTGTGGGAACATTTTGTTAACTAATGGAATTCTTAGTTTTATAGGACACAAACCAGGTACAGTGTCTATGCTTACCATTAGTCTCTATCAGCAATCAGAACTCAGACTTACACTTTCAGCTACACAGTTTTTGATCTGAAGGAATTTTTGTTTCTCTGTAGGTATGAGGTCAATCATTGGAATAGAGGAAAATGACTGTAAGCACTTGTAATTATATTTATTATGAACATTTAAATTGAGAGTGTTTTCAAAATAAACAAGATTGTCTTAAACTATGCAGTGCTTGAAAATACATGCTGAGTAAATAATGCAAAATATTACTAAATAATGTTCTGTGCATATAAGTGAAAAGAATGAATACCAGAGACTACATTTTCTTTGTTTCTTTTTGTTCTCAATTTCTAATGCTGTGCCTGCCACACAGTGGGTGCTCATGAAATCCCTAAGAGATTTGGGTATGTTGATTTGCAGGTCTTCTGTTTCTATTTATCTTACATTACTTTCCAGGTACAAATCAGATTTCTCAAAAGGATTACCTATAAGAGAGTCCATAATAAATAGAAAAATGATTTTAAATGAAAGTATGATAATTTATTCTATTCTTAGGAAAATGCAGTAAAGAATTAATACATGATTTGGTTCATATATCATTATTTTTCGTATTCCAAATACATTAAAGTATTGCTCTCCATAAAACTAAGGGCATTACTCTGATTTTAAAACTATTTTGAAACTTCTAAGAAATATTGACAATACTTTTTTTAGTTTGGCCATGAGTCAAAATTCTCTGTGTCTGGAAGTAACTTCTATAAGGAGAATCCAGAGCATGTAGCAGAACTTGGGGAAAATCAGACTTTATGTGTGTACCTATTGCATACGGAACACATGAAAAGTTTTGGTTGCTGCAACCTAATGTTTCTTTCCAAGAAATGTGATTACAGGGAACTTTTTATAATCTCTTTAATATTTTAACTTTTTACAAATAATAGGTATGTCTTTTAAAATAACATATGATGATGGTGTTCATATGTCAATTTTGAATGGCTTATACTGATGGCTCAGATCTTAATTCTTTTCCTGCATAAGTTATTGCCAGTTGTGCTTTTCTTACCATCTTTCCCTCTGAGTCAAAATGTAATTCATGGTACCTGATCATTTCCATAGCTGTAGGAGTCTTTGAAGTGGCTCCTACATTGTTCCCATCAATTTACCATCATCTATGAGGACCTCTTCCCATAGTACTTTTTAATGTTTAGACCTCCTTTGTGCCTTATGGTGTCCCACTTAGAGATATGTTGCATTAAACACTTCTTAGTTATTTCACCATTATTAACATTTTTATACCTGATTTTCAAATTCCCTAAAGTCCACAAATTGCATTGAGAACAATCATAAGCCCAATTAACTGTCTTTACCAAAACACCATTAAAGATTTACATGTTTTCTTGAGTCAAAGCCAAGGTTATTTACAGGTATACAATCTGATATGAAATTTTTCAGACCAGATGTATTTTGGTATTTAGAACTGTATAGCTTTCAGAGAGCTCATGCAATACAAAGAACATATTTTCTGTTACATACATGGCCACTGGAGTTCTGAGACAATTTGAGATATTCATAGGTTTAAATTTTTACAGCTCAAAGAGGGATGGTCAAAGTTTGCAAATTGTCTCACACCAAATCAGGTCTGTTTTTGCTCTAACATGGTTTTATAATATAAGATAATGCATTGGGGTGGGTGGGGAGCTTCTTTTAGTTATCAAAGCTTTCAGGATTCTGGAATCATGAACAAAATATTGGACTAGAAATCTTTACAAGATCTGTCCTGGAGTACTATAAAGAGATCATCTGGTACTACTCTCCCTCTGCTCCATGTTTTGTCTCCTGCTCAATTGTTCTTTAGCCTACTGACAGTGTGTGTGTATATATATCATATATGTTATGGTTTATATCTTTAATATCCTCTGAAAAGTTAGTGTGTTAGGCAATGCAAGAACATTCAGAGGCAAAATGATTATAGTATGAGAACAGTAATCTCATTAGTAGATTCATTCATCTGATGGATTAACAATTTGAATGGACTATTGTAACTCTAGGTGAGATGTCACTGGAGGAAGTAGGTCAATGAGGGTGTAACCTTGTCCCTGGCTCTTCTCTCTCTGCTTTCTAGCTGCCATGAGCTGAGCAACTTTTCTCCACCGAACTCTTTGACCATAATGTTCTGCTTCATCTCAGGCCCAGAGTAATGGAGTCAGCTGACCATGGGCTGAACCTGGGAAAACGTTAGCTCAAAATAAATCATCTCTCCTCTATGTAGTTCTTGTCAGGTATTTTCATTAAAGAGATGAAAAACTGATTAACATGATACATGATATGTTTCTTATTTACTTATTATTCTCTTTTTATTTCTACTTAAAAATCCATTTCTTGGAAGTAGAAACTTATGCAATTATATCCAAAAGGTTAATGTGTGATGATAATTTTTTTTAAAGAGAGAGAGAGAAAGAGAGAAAGACAGAAAGAGAGGGAGAATCAATTTTTATTGAGTTTTTCACATGGCTTTTGTTGCTCTGACACTCAATTGTGTACATGGGTGCTGGGGTTTGAACCCTTGTACTTGCGCATGCCAGGGCAAGCGCCGTAACTGCTGAGCCACTGCTCTAGCCTGATAATATATTTTTTTAATGTTGAACACATCTTAATTATTTTCGTGGCCACTCTATATTGGGTTAAATGTAACAGTAAATACTGGTTCACTAAATGGGCATTTTTAAATGCAAGGCATAATGTTTAGTATTTAACATGTATAAACCAGAACTTTTGTGTATGGGTGTGTAGTAATGGAAATTGGCCCTGGGGCATTCCACCACTGAGCTACATCCCCAGTCTCTCAATGTAAATGTTCTGAGGCCGACTTAAACTTGCAATCCTCTTGCCTCAGCCTTTGGAGTTGCTGGGATTACAGGTGTGCACCACTTTACCAAGCTAAACCAGGAATTTGAAAAGTGATATTTCTGAATCAGCTTTTGAAATCAAGTTCTTTCAATTGGTCAAGGCAGATTGAGAGAATTGTCCCTAAAGTCTAAAACAAAATAAAATTCAGATAGGTAATTACCTGTACAATATATGCTGCTGTGCCATATTCAGTTGGGACTATGTTACTAAGGAGATTCCCGCAGCCCACCCCCCACCTCCCTCTCTTTCTCTTTCTCTCTCTCTCTCTCACTGTCCCTCTCTCTCGCTCACACACACACACACCTTTTCTCTACTTGGGTTTTGGGAAACATGTTTTTCAAAATGGTAAAACTTATACATCAACTTGCGCATAAGCATTGTATCTGCTCAGCTTCCTATCACTGTGCTACTCTGCCAAGAGCTTTTTGGCAAAAGGGAAATATGATTTCCTCATAGTGTATATGTATATTTTCCTAAGCCAGCTCTCTTCTTTCTGATTCAGTCTCTGAGATATTTATGGCCTCTTGTTGTACATGAAAGCCTAGGTTTCTTGTGGTTAGAGTATATTTCTTTTTTTCTTTTTTTTTGTTATTTGTGTATCTCCTTTATTCAGTACATAAAATAGTGTTTTTTCTCAGTAAATATTTTTTAAAATTAAACTGAATCCATGATTTGAAGGTTTTTTTGCATGCTAAAATAGTTGTGATTTCATGATTTTTTTTATTGAGAGACTTTAGTAATATTTTTCTCCCTAAAATTATTAGAGTTATACAAGGTAGTACTTTTGCAGTGTACCAGCCTACAGAGGTTTGGAAGCCAAAAGAAGCGTCCCCTGGAAAGCCTGTTTTCTTTGTGCTCATTTATCATTGCTGATGAACAGACCAGTCCCCTACATTTGTAAGAGCCTGGGTTTTATGGGCATCATATTCTGCCTTTGAGGAATCATGACTTTCTTTCAAAGGTGGATGTGGGGGTCACTTGGGAGGTTAATTAATCACAATGTTTTGGGGGAGAAAAATTTACATGAATACTCTGAAAACACTTTTTGCTCAAAAAATAAATCACTTTACCTTCACCACAGGTCTTGATGGTGACCACATGCTGTCATGAAATAAACTTAAATGTCAAGAGTTAACTTAAAAGTTTTTTCAGAGGCTGAATAGTTATTTTAATAGAATTAGACAGAAAATTATTTTGAGCTTAATCAGATTCTCTCATATAATAATTGTTTCAAACTGTGGCAAAACTTATGGAAGTTTCGCTAGATGTTTTCATCAAACTTCATAGTTTATGATTATATTGAAAATTTAAAAATTTCCTCAAACACCTCCAAATCAGAACAGAAAATGTGCCTGTCTGTTCCTCAAATACTAGACATCCCATATTTTTTCCTTAGCATTCCTAGCCCTTGGGTCATCTCATATATTACCGTAAGTTAAATAATGTCTACCACTTATACTAACAATGTCCATTTTCTTGATTTGTGTCTTTTCTGAGTCAGTGGACTCCTCCTCTTATCTATTTATTTCTACCAAGACTGCATCCCCTCCCTGATCACCCGAATTACTCTCTCAACACCATCATGATTCTTGCATGTGTCTATTCATGTAATACCTACAAGATTCTGATTCTGGATTGTTGCTACAGTCCACTTTCTCCAGTTCCATATGCAGGCAGCTGAACCTACAGAAGAATAATCACACAAACGTATAGATATGGACTATTACAGAAATGTAGTCCCCAATTTGACCATTCATTCTAATAAACCTCTTTTTTAGCACCTCTGCTCAATCTTTTCAATAAATGATTTAAACATTTACAATCTGACTCATGTACCTTGTTCAGACTTTTCTTTCTATGAAATGACCTCTTAATTTATTCAGAAAATTGTGCTCATCATAACTTCTTTACAAACAAATTATAAGTTGTCCTTCTACCTTCTCTCCAGACCAAAGTCTGTCCACTTGGAAGATACATTCATTCAGCCTATTGGCTGGTTTCATAGAAAATGTATCCACTTACCCTATTGACTGATTTCATGAAAGCTGTACTCATTCAATCTATTGGGTGGCTTCATGTCTCTTTAGTTCCCTGAATTTTACTCCACTTTTCAAGCTGTCACCCTCCCTTCAAACTCACTGCCTTGAATGATTCCTTCTCATGGACCTATGATGGTGTTCGGATCTCTCATTCTAAAAAAAAATGTCTTTGATCCTGGGTTTTCAGTGTTATCATTCCAGTTTTTTTCTTCTCCTCTTCTCAGCCAAACTTTACAAAATAATAATATGCATTTCTTATTTTCATTCATTAGTTCTCTATAATTTATTTGTCTTCTCAAGATTTTACCAATACTACTTCTACTAGTTTTAATTTAATTTACTAATAATTTAATTAACTAATAATTTAAATTTTCCAAACCCAGTCATCATTTTTCATCATGTTACTGGACAGGAAATTCAACATAAAATGCATGCATAATATAATTGTTGAATTATTCAATTTTAATAAGATTTATTTTATACTATAAAATTCACAATAATCTAAACATTACTATAATTTGATGTTCTTATTTAGGGTTTTCAATGATTAAAAATAAAGGCCCACAAAGACCCAAAACAATAAGATCATCTACAGGGTTTCACATGATGAGGAAGCAAAAACATAAAGAGGTTCTAAAACTAGCTTTCCTGGAGGTCACTGTGTTCAGCTGAGGACTTAAGGCTGTGTAGGTGTTGGCCTGGTGAGGAGAGGCTGAAGAAAGAAGGTAAAGTATGTACAAAGTTTGGGAAATAAGAAAGCATGTCTCTTTCAAGAAATTAAAAAAAATTCAGCAGAGCTGAGTCTCGGAAAGGAAGAGTGAAAGAGAAGAAAGACGAAGCATGCAACTCATTTCATGAGAGGCCTTATAAAACATATTAAGGAACAAGGAATTTATAATGCCAACAAGACACCATGAAGACTTAGATTGAGATCAGTCATATTTTAGAAATATTAATGTAACTATACAGTGGAGAATGAAGGCAAGGAGACCAATTAGGATTCTGAGATAGCATTTCAGGTGAGACGATGGTGGTATGGGCGAGGTTAGTGATTCTGGGAAGTTGAAAGGTTAAAGAATTTTTAGAAATAAAATCGAGAGGGTTTGGTGATTGTGGGGAGTGTAGGAGAGACAGGAGTTAAAGACACCAGGAACAATTCCGATCTGAACACTGAGGGAAGGAGTATGTCATTTGCTGAGAAAGGAATCACAGGTAGCATGGATTTGGAGGATGCCGAGCTCCTTTTCTGGACACACTTGATTTGAGACACTATGGGCTAACCAAGTGCAAATATTGGGCAAGCAATTGAATGGATAATTTTTTTTATTCTGTCCAGTGCACTGAACTCGAGATATAGATTATGAATTGTTAGTATGTAAATGACGACTGAAACCATGGGAGTGGTGACATTGTCCTAGGTGATGTGTGGAGTGACAAGAGAAGGCTGTTGGACTGATCCCCAGGAACATCAAAAAGTAAGTGTTGGGTACAAAAAAAGGAGTCACAAAAGACCCCATATCCATGAATAATTCTGAAGCCTTAATTTGTACATTAGTTCATACTCTTCTTGGCCAAGTATATTGGGATAAAAATCTTATTTGGTATTTTTTTCTTCTTTCACCTTGTAAAGACATAAACTGAAAATAAAAAAATTTAAATAACCTAAACATTTGTAAAATAACTTCAAAACATAATCTACACACCAAATGTCCCTTGATTGCTCAATGCCTAGTTCTATTTTGAATTTTTTATTTCACAACAGACCTTTACTTATGCTGTGGTTTGTGCTCCAACAGTTCTGTAACTTATCTTTTTCTGATTGTCTGGCTTTCATGGGTTTGCAGCTCAATGACAGCCCAGATTTTTCTCTAATTAAAATATGTGATTAATGGAAATATGTTTCAGAAGAAAATCATGGTCTATAATCTTCACATGGTTAAGATCCAGATAAGCTGTGGATGAGTCAATAGGGATTTACCTTACATGTTCTCTTCTGTTTCATAAAATGAATCTTTCTTCTTTTCTTTCGCATGTGAAGGAATGGAAATGGGCATGGCCTCCAGGGGTGACTAATCAGTGGTGTGCTGATATATTTTTTTAATAACTGACTTCCCAGAAAAAGCCTCAGTTACTAGTGTTTGCCAATTTTTATGGTATAAATACTCCCACCTTAGCCAAACTAAGCTACCAACTTGATGTCACTGAGGTAGGGAAAAAACAGGTGCACAATTTGCTCCTGTAAGCTAGTAAAAGCTGGCTCCAGAATACAACTGGACTAAGAATGATGTAACAGTAAGCAGATATGGGAAGATACCTTGTACTTGACAGCAAGATAAGAAAGGACTGAATTCTACAAAATATTCAGTTCTTATCCTAAGGAAAACTGATTTATATACAGTCCGTTTATTTGTAGATCTTGACTTTTTCTTTGAATTGAGGGCTGACAGTATGGTGATGTATACATTAATAATCTAGTAACATTAACATTGTAACTTCTTTTATTTATTCATAAGCAATAACAGTTTCCATAAATGGCTTATATTTGCCATTGAAGTGACTGAGAATAATTACCAATCAAATTTTTTATACCATAAACCAAAGAAATTTTAACAGTTTCATTTTAGGATGTCAGTACAATCTAAGAATTTATAAAAGAAAATATTCAATCTCCATCAAATAAGTAGTTCTTTTTTCCATATCAAACCAAAAGATTTGATGGTAAATTAATCAATAACATATAGAGAAGAGGAGCAACAAAATATTCTTTATTTATTTATATAATTTAATACATACCCTATTACCACCAGTGTGCATATGCATGGTATTGAGAGTATACTAAATAATAGCTATTAGAACACTTCCTTTTAAAATACTTCAACAGTAGGTAATGGTGGAATCAGCTTTGTTATTATGTTGACTATGTCTTTTTGCATTCCAAAGGGAAATTAAAATTCCTGTAACATTAGAAAATAATTATTAATAGTTTATGCAGATATATAGAAATCGCCCGACTTCTTTCAGAAATCTTGCAATTCTACTGTACACAAATGAAAACACCTTTTCAAACAACTTGCACTTACACAGAGCTCATAAAGTTTACTATATTAAAATATTGCAAACCTAATAAAAACACAATGAAATTGTACTAAGTCTTTTGTTTTTTAAAAGTCAATTTCAAAAGGTCTGTATCTATACAAACGTACAATGCATTTTAGTGCCCCTGACTGGTATTTTTGTTTAGTATTATCTGACTTTAGAAATCTAAATTAAATGTTTTTCATTATTTTCTGCTTAAGAATGGAAGACACTAAGAATTCATAGAATGATTTAAAAAACTGTATTGGGTAAAAACTTTACAAAGTGGAATAGTAAACACTTTACATGCTATAGTTATTGTCCTAACAAAGATAAAAATGCCCCAGTGTCCTATTTTCCTTGTCTTTAACTGGAATTCCAAGATAATTAGCTTAACCACCTTTCCCGTATTCAAAAAGTCTTTGAGATGAAAGTATAAAGATTTTAGGTTATCTAGCACAATAAAAAATATCCTCAAAGCCATTTTCCACTTTTAAAATATATTTAAAGAAATGTTTATTTCAGCATCAAACCCCACAGTGCTGCTGAATTAAGACACCTTAATAACATGGCTTGCCAATTACTGACTTGACTTTTCAGCCTTGGAAGAATATTAGAATTGACTGTTATTTTCCAAATTAAAGCATCTGATCTTATACTTTAATACTGTACTTTCTAATACAGACACCAAAGAAATATGATGTGATTTTTTTTCTTAGAACAACAGTAAAAATATAATTTTCTGGGGGAGAAAATCCATGCTAAGCTAGGAAATACATTGTTTTAAATCTTAAAAT
>PVKS010044210.1:0-14452 GCA_004027875.1 Aplodontia rufa
TATATCAACCTAAGAATGTGGCACCCTAGACCAGCAGGCAAGGTATGGAGGAGTAATGAGAGTATAGGAACCACCTATGGTTGGTTTTCATGATAGGAATTGGACAGAAGTGAGTGACTGATCTGTTCATTCATTCATCAATTATTCTTTTTTTTTTTTTTCAGAATACCAGAGATTGAACCCAGGGCACTTAACCACTGAGCCACATCCCCAGCTCTTTTATTTTATTTTATTTTATTTTATTTTATTTTTTTAAAGACAAGGTCTTGCTAAATTGGTTGGGGCCTCACTAAACTGCTGAGGCTGACCTTGAACTTGTGATCCTCCTGCCTCAGCCTCCCAAGCCACTGGGACCAACAGGCTTGCGTCACTGTACCCAACTAACCAATTATTCTTGAGCACCTATAATGTCCCACTGTGAAAAGGCCAAGATTTTCCCATAAACTGTGTGTGGTGGTGGAGAAAATCAATCAATAAAAATGTGAGGAGGTGGTGAGAAAATCATCACACAGGAAAGAAAGGGAAGCAGGAAGCTGTTATTTGTTAAGGGAACGGTCAGAGTAGAGCTCTGTGAATGGGTGACTTGAGCAAAAGTCCAAATAAAGTCAGGAAAGTGAGCCACGTGGCTATGTGTGGAAAGAGCATTTGGGCAGAGAGTTCACCCTGCTTGGCATGTTTGTGAATACTCAGGAGCTCAGAGAGGGAGGAGGTGGTGATCAAGAGGAGAGAGATATCAAGTTAGGCTGAAGAGCGGGTCAGGAGCCGGCTCTGAGAGGCCACAGTGCGGAACATGCTCTGGAACTGATCCATAAAGAAACTGGAACTGAGCCGAGGTGCATGCCTGTGATCCCAGCAGCTTGGGAGGCTGAGGCAGGAGGATTGTAAGTTCAAGGCCAGCCTCACCAACTGAGTGAGGTCGTAAGCAACTTAGTGAGAGCCTATCTCAATAAGTAAGTAAATAAATAAATAAATAGGGTTGGGAATGTGGCTCAGTAGTTAAGCACTCCTGGCACACACAAAAAAAAAAGAAAGAAAGAAAGAAAAAAGAAATTCCAACTGCACTGTGCCAGCTTATTATTGTACTCAGTAATGACTCAGGGAGCCAGCCAGGAAGAGGAACTATAAGGACAAGATTTTAGTAGTTTTAGCCTTTGTTTATCCAAACCCTGGGGTCACCACTAGCAGTTACAATGTCTTAGTGAGACTCACCAAAAGTCGTCACCCCCCAGGCCATGAATTGCCAGAAGCACCTCCCACACCTCTGGGTGGCTGAATTACAGAAATGTACATCATCGTCCCCGCTGATGGAGTACCAGGACATCCAGTGTGACACTTGGTGATTTCAGTCCCCACACAGCTCCTCAGTCTGGCGTCTCTGTGCAGTGCACTACCTGCCCCTCTGTACATGTCACACTTGAGAGCTATGTGACTCCTCAGGCTGATAAACGTTAGAAAAGATAAATTGTTACTCTGAGCTATACCTTTCCAGATTGTTCATTCTTGAAACCCCTTCCTTCTGGAAAACAGAACTGTGCTATTTGAGCAGAACCCTATCCAGCTCCCTGGAAGATGAGTCTGGCTCCAGGTACAGCGGACACACTTACCGGATTAGGAGGGTGTAGACTTCGTGCCTCGGCAACTCGTACCTCTCCACTAGCCTGAACATGGAATAGAAGCGGGGCACGGCTAGATTGATGCAGGACACAAGAAATGGCTGTAGCAGCACAGCTCCGGGATTCATGTGTGTCTTCAGGAACTGTAAGGAGACAGCCAAAGTGCCCACTGTGTGCTCAACCCTCTCTGCCTCGCTCAGAAGACCAGCATGGGTTAGTTATTAAGCTACCACTGCTTTAGCACTTACCCTGTGCCAAAAATACTGAGGCTCAGAGAGGTGAAGTCACTTGCCCAGCATCAACCAGCAAGAAAGAGGCAGATCTGAACCCAGATGTTTCTGACCCAGAGGCCTAAGCTCTAATAGCCATTCCGGGTCTTTACTTTCCTTACCACGATGCCCAGGATAATGAGGAAGTGCCCTTGCTGTTGGACCAAAAGCAAGCGTCTCTAGAAATCACAAGAGGGTACCATTCATGGCGGAAATTCTCCTCCCCTCTTCTGTGTGGGTATCACCTTGAGAACTGAATTAGGAGCGGGGGACACCTCTGCTGGCCATACTGCACCTCTGCATGAGGTCAGGACAGACGACCTTCCTCATGGGCACACAGCATCCCATTCCCTTTCTCCTCCCCATGGCTAAGCCTGCCAGCAGCAGCTCTCGATGGTTCGAGAAAGCCCCCCTCGCACTGCTGGGAGTATCTTGGAGCCGGGCTCGCTTGGGTTCCAATGCTGTCCACCTTAGTAACTGCGGTGGGGCCAGCTATTCGGCATCTCTGAGCCTCTTTCCCTTTCGCAAAGCAGAGAGGCTACTTCAAGAAGTATGAGAGATTGAATAAAGCACAGCCTGGGCCCAGAGCTGCTAAAGGACACAGTCGGGGGACCATTCATGGGAGCGGGAGTCACTGATGATTGGCGGCCACCAGTGCTGTCCTAGAGGACGGTTCTGCAGCCACAGAGCAGATGTCCAAGTAACAGGAATTCCTGCACTTCCGCCTTCCCTCTCCACCCCTTTGCTTCAGGACCCAAAATTCTCCACCTGCAGCTGCCTGGCCACCGCCTCAACCCTAGATAGGAAATGGCCCCTGAGGACTGTGACTCAGCTGCCCTCTTTCATGGCAGACCTGAGTATGGCATTTGCATTAATCCACGCCCGTTTTTTCCTGGCCTCTTTTGCATTTTTCGTCCGTTTGGTGGAGTGGAGCACCTACTATGCACCAGTCTCAGGCCAGGTGCTGGGGGAGCGCCTACTATGTACCAGTCTCGGGCCAGGTGCTGGGAGAAGTGGTTGTTTTCAATGCTGTGTGTGTCGAGTGCAGGGGGGAGGCTGCAGGGACGAGTGTGCCCTCAGCCCAGTGGAGGCGCTGGTGGTGGTGAGAGCAGGCTTCCTGGAGGAGGTGACATCTCACTAGCATCTGGGACGGGGGAGAGTTGGGTGAGGGGGAAGTGGAGCACCGAGAGCAAACTGCACGTTTCCCATCTAGAGGTGAAGAAAGCACAATACCCTCGAGGGCCTCTGAGCTACCGTTAAGCATTGCTGCTGTGGGATACGGGGCAGCGCGGGCAGAAGCATGCCATGGGGGAGAGATTTTGGTTTTCTTTCCTTTCCCCTTCGTCCCTCCTTCCCTTCCTTCCTTTATTTCTTCCTTCCTCCTTCCTTCCTCCCTCCCTCCCTTCCTTCCTTCCTCTCTCCTTCCCTCCCTTCCTTCCTTCCTCCCTTCTTCCTTTCTTTCTTCCTTCCTCCCTCCCTCCCTCCCTCCCTTCCTCCTTCCCTTCCTTCCTTCCTTCTTTGCAGTATCAAGGACTAAACCCAGGGTTTCATGCATGCTATGCAAGTGCTCTGTCACTGAGCTCTTCCCCAGCCCTAGAATTTATATTGAGGGTAACGGGAAGACATTAAGGAAAGTCACATAATCAGACCAAACTGCACCCCAATACTACAGATCAGCAAACTGGATATAATTAGCCCCATTATCCAGAGACCAAAGTTGAAACCTAGAAAAACAGTCCTTCTCCAAGGCCACACAGCTAATCAGTGTCAGAGCCGAAGCCATGACAGCCCTTCATTACTCAGGACCCCAGGCAGCAAACCCCCCTCATCTTTTCTCTCATCCTGACCACAGCACTGAAAGCAGGCCAGGCCGCTGTGCTGTGGAGACAGGAAGCCAGGGCTGGCCAGAGTCCACGGTTCCCCAGGCTCCTGGAGCATCTGCTCTGCGCCCGGTGCTGTGGGAGGCGCGGGAAAGTGAGGCTGAAGGAAGGAGTGGGAAGTGGCTCCCCACCCTGGGTGTGCAGCTGGAGCCCCCATCTCTCCAGCAGCCAGACCTTCCCCTTGCAGAGGGGCAAAGCTGAGCCCATGCAGCTGAAGACAGGCTTCCTGGTGACACCGCTGCCACTGGCCACAGGTCCCTGTTAGAGTCCCTACTCTGCCTCACTGTCCCCTCCAGCTCTGGATCCCAGCCTTCCCGCCCATCTGCCTACCTCAGAGTTGTACTCAGCCAGGTAATAAACAGCCACACAGCAGGCGATGGCCACCCCCGTGGAGACAAGCCAGGCGGCCACGTGCGCAGAGAAGAGGGTGAGCTGCTGGCGGAAGGTGAGCCTGGCGTTCTCCTGGCGGATCTCCGACAGGTTCTCCTGCAAGCACAAGGAGGTGGGGTGGACCCAGCACAGCTCCCCAGGCGGATGCCCAGGTCCAGCGCAGATCCACGGGGTGCGGGAGGGTGCTCATGATAGACGTGGACGATGGGAGACCCCGGGGATCTCGAAATGCCCAAGAACCCCCATCGCCACCTCAAATTCCGTTTCCATCCCAGAGGAACAGGCGGAAGGAAGAGATCGTGATTTGATCTTGAGGGAAACGCATGGAGGACACAGGGTGTGCACACAGAGGAAGAAGGCAGCACCTGCTAGCTTCTAGTCTCCTATCGATAAATCTACTTGCTCTTTGTTTGATTTTTTTAACATAGAGAGGGAGAGACAATCAATTTTATTTACTTCTTCATTTGGCCTTTGTTTCTCCAACACTCAGTTGTGCACGTGGTGCTAGGGTTCGAACCCAGGTCCCCATGCGTGCCAGGCAAGTGTCATAACCACTGAGCCACCGCTCCAGCCTGTTCTTTATTTTTCATAAGTTTATTTCTTTAACAGGGTTGCTCAATCTCCGTGCTCTTGACATTTTGGGACAGGTAACTCTGTGGGGCATTGCAGGATGCTTAGTGGCATCTCTGACCTCTACCCCCCACCCCAGACGCTGGTAGCACCCTTTCCCCAATAGCTGCAACAAAAACAGTCTTCAGACTTTGCCAAATGCCCCTCTGTCGGGAGAAGTTGCTCTAGATTGAAAACCACCATTCTGGGATCAAATTTTAAACCTGGAACTGCAGGGTCAGGAAGCAGGTGCTTTTCAACATTTTGATATAAATTGCTAATATGGCCTTCAAGAAGGCTGTACCAGTTAGAAGGCCACTAACCAAAATTTCTGGTGGAAATGTCACCACCAGAACTAGGCATTATAACTATTTTACATTTTTACCAATCTTATGAGCAATATAAAAGTAGTTCATTATTACATTAAGGAAAGTTAGCCAGGCATAGCAGCTCACGCCTACAATCCCAGCAACTGAGGAGGCTAAGGCAGGAGGACCACAAGTTCAAACCCAGCCTCAGCAACTTAGTGAGGCTCTAAACAACTTAGTGAGAACCTGTCTCAAAATAAAAAAGGGCTGGGAATGTGGCTCAGTGGTTAAGTGCCCATGGGTTAAATCCCCTGTACCAAAAGAAGAAAAGAAACATTATAGATCTCTAGAAGGAAGGAGGGAGGCTGATCGTGGAAAGATGCTGGTGAAGTGAGCTTCACTTACCCTGATCTCAGTGCTAAGGTTCTTCTGCTTTAGCTTCACGGCTTTTTCGTGAGTGACAGTGAAGTCCCAGCAGAAGATAAGCTTGGCCACCCCTCTGGAGTAAATGTGGGGGTTGATGAAGTTGTTTCGGAAATACTTGGCCATGCTGGGAAACGTAGAAACCAAAACACCCAAGGGTTACTCCATCGGGGGTGCAGGAAGTAGACCAAGGTGTCCTATCACCCATGGTGAAGGGCGACATGGAAGAGCAAGCCCCTTGCTCTTCACCTGGAACACCGTGACAACCAACACAAGGGTTACAACACTGGCTTTGGCACAGAGAGGCCCCACTGGCCATCCTGATTTCACCAACTGGGGGGTCTTTGTCCTTAAAACTGTTCCAGGTCGCAGTGTCCCCGTCTGTGTAACAGGGATATTAACCGTACCCACCTCAGAGACCTTATGAGAGATGTATTAGCTTCCTACTGCTGCTGTCACAAATTGTCACCAAGGTAGTAGCTTAAGACAACGGAAATTTATTATCTTGACATTACTGGAGGTCAGAAGTCAGAAAACAGTTCTAACAGGACTCGAAGACTTTGGCAGGGCCGTGGTCCTCCAGGAGGATCTGGGGGAGAACCCATTTCCTAGCCTTTCCCAGCTTCTAGGGGTTCTCCACATTCTGTAGGTCTCTCCCCAAGCCAGAGGAGAGCATCTCTCTCCCTCCCTCCCTCTCCCTCTCTCACACACACCTCTTGTCATCCTCTAATAAGGACCCCGTGGTTCCACTGGGTCCAGAAGGATAATCCAGAATAATCTCCCCATCTCAAGACCTTTAATTTAATCCCATCTGCAGAGTCCCCTTTTTCCACCTGAAGTAATGCGTTCATCCGTTGCAGGAATTAGGACAGAGGCATCTTTGGGAAGGGAATTAGCAGCCAACCACAAGTCGCCAGAGTGCTTAGAGCAGCAAGCACTGGACAGAGGGGGCTGTGGAGACCGTGGGGACTCCAGTCCCCCGGTCCTCTCAGCAGCCAGCCTGGCATGTCGTAGGTGCTGGGTACGATTGGTGCTGCCTTTCCCAAATCTGCCACCCCTGAGTAACAGCAAATGCAGATGCATTTTCTAGTTTGATAGAACAGAATAAAATCTCACTTTCTTTGAAATTATCATGCTGGCAGTAAGGTCATTATGAGCTGAATTGTGTTCTCAGCCCCCAAATTCATATTAAAGTCTGAACCTCAGTACTGGGAATGTGACGGTATTTAGAGAGAGGGGCTTTTTAAAGGTAGTAATCAAATTAAAGTGAAGTTGTTAGGGTGGGTCCTAATCCAACATGACTGGCATTCTGAGAAGAGGACTTTAGGGCTGAGGGTGTCACTCAGAGATGGAGCACTTGCCTAACATGAGCAAGGCCCTGCTTTCAATCCTTAGCACTGCAAGAAAATAAAATAAAATGAAAGAGTAGGTCACAGGTAAATAGACGGAAGATCACTTGACCATTCAGGGAGAAGACAGCTGTATTAGTCAGCTTTCCATCACTATAACACACACCTGAAATAACAAACTTATAAAGAAAAAAGGTTGCTTGGGCTCTCAGTTGTGGGAGGTTCCGGTCCATAATCAGCTGGCCCTACTGCTTTTGCACCTCATGCTGAGCGGGGGTGCCTAGTGGAGCAAAATCTCTCACTTCATGGCCAGGAGACCAGGGTTTACCAAACCCCTTTGAAGACACAGCTGAAACCCTCCCTGGAGGCCCCAGCTCTTAAAAGTTTCCAACACCTCCCAAAAGCATCAAGTTGGGACCAAGCCTTTAACACGCAGGCCTTTGAGGGCCACAGAAGAAACCCACCCTGCTGACACCTTGATTGTGTGGACTTCCAGCCAGAAGGGTGGGAAAATAAATTCCTGTTGTTTAAGCCACAGCCCATGGTACTCTGTTGTGGCACACCTAGCCAACAAGGACACTGTGAACACTTGTTCTGTCTGCGCTTCCCACGGGACCCTTGTCTCTGACAACTGTCCCTCCATGTCCTCAGGTCCATATAACTGCTTGGGTCATCCCATCTTTATTTTTAGACCAATCTCTTTTTTGGGGGGGAGGTGGGGAGGCAGGTACCAGGATTTGAACCCAGGGGCGCTTAACTCCTGAGCCACATCCTCAGTTCTTTGATTTTTTTTATTTGGAGATAGGGTCTTATTAAGTTGCTGAGGCTGACTTTGAATTTGCGATCCTCCTGCCTCAGCCTCCCAAACCACCAGGATTACAGCCCACACCAGTTTCTTTAAAGGCGCACAGAAACCTCTCTTCCTCTGTCCAGCTCCTAGTGTACATGGCAGGACCAGGAATGATTAGACAGCCATGCAAATTCAATATTGCAGAGAAACTGGTTCCTGATCATTTCTGAGCTTCTTGAATTTTGCCTAAATCTAAAATAAGCCTCAGGCTGGGCATGCTGGCATACACCTATATTCTAAGTGACTCAGGAGGCTGAGGCAGGAGGATCACAGGTTCAAAACCAGCCTCAGCAACTTTGCGAGGCCCTGAGTAACTTAGCAGAACCCCGTCTCTAAAAAAAAAAAAAAGAAAGAAAGAAAGAAAGGGCTGGGGATGTGACTCGGTGGTTAAGTGCCCCTGGGTTCAATCCCTGGTACAAAAATTGTTTTGTACTAAAGCCTCAGAATCAGGACACGCAGACGTCTCTGTACCTGAAGAGCAAGCTGAAGAAGCAGATGACCAGGCACGCCCCAATGGTGAAGATGTAGGCCAGCTGCATGTTGTAGGAAGGCCCGCTCCCGTGCCGGATGGTAGTGTTGGTGTAGAAGCCGTAATACATCACCGTGTCTGTAAAATACCCCTGAAAGCAACCATAAAGAGATGCAGGTCAGCTGCATGACAATGGTCAAGAGTTGAGCTCTCTGCAAGAAATCTGGGCCAGGGGCTGGAGCAGTGGCTCGGCGGTTGTGGTGCTTGCCTGGCATGTGCAAGTACGCGGGTTCAAACCCCAGCACCCACATACACAGCTAAGTGTCAGAGCAATGAAAGCCATGTGAAAAACTCAATAAAAAATTGATTTTCTCTGTCTCTCTCTCTCTCTCTCTCTCTCTCATTGTCCTTCTCTCTTAAAAAAAAATAAAAAGACTTAGCTTCTTTAAAAAAAAAAAAAAAAAGAAAGAAATCTGGGCCAATCAGTGTGGACACTCCCTGGCACCCGAAGGAAGTTGGTTCCAGGACTCTTGAGGACACCCAAATCCGCAGACACTCAAGCGTCTTATAAAAAATGGTTTGCATTTGTATATAACCAGCCCATATCCTCCTGCCTGCTTTAAATTATCTCTAGATTACATATAATGCTGAATATGATGAATACACTATGTAAATAGTTGTTGTAGTATATGATTTAGGGGATGATCACAAGAGCTTGTTACACGTAGTATAAAGAGGCTGGAGCAGTGGCTCAGCAGTTACGGTGCTTGCCTGGCGTGCGCAAGGATACCCCAGCACCCATGAACACGATGAAGTGTTGGAGCAACAAAAGCTAGGTGAAAAATTAAAAAAACAAATTGATTCTCTCTCACTGTCCTTCTCTCTTTAAAAAAGAGAAAATAAAAATAGTTTGTATGTGTTCAAAAATAGACGCAGGGTTTTTTTCCTGAATATTTTCAACCTGTAGTTGATCAAATCTAAGAATTTAGAACCTACAGATTCTGACTGTGGTTTGCCAGAAAAAGGTTCCCTGAGTCCACTGAGAACCTAAATGTTTTCTCCCCAGGCTCCCAGAGTGAAGAGGAATCCCAAACCAACCCAACTTTACAGCAGAGGTGTCTGGGTTCACTGACCATGCAAAACACCAGGAGCAAGCTGCAGGCCAGCCAGACTGTGTGTGTCTGCCGCCTGTGAAGTACTAGGGCCACACATGTTTAATAGCTAGCAAATCAAGCCTGTAGGTCTGCGTTTCAGTTTACAAGAACAAGGAACCAGAGAAGCAAGTTGGAAAGATTACAAGGAAGTCGTCAAATAATTTTGGAAGGTAGGGTGTTAGAGCCCATGGGACAATTGGCACAGATTTTATAATAAGACTACATCCAGGGCTGGAGCGGTGGCTCAGTGGTTTCGGTGCTTGCATTGCATGCGCAGGGACGCGGGTTCAAACCCCAGCACTGCATATACAACCAAGCATCTGAGCAATGAAAGCCACATGAAAGACCGAAGAAAATGTATTCTCCTTTTCTCTCTCTCTCACTGTCCCTCTCTCTTAAAAAAAAAAAAAAGGAATGGCTGGGGCTGGAGAGAGTATCCTAGATTCATAGAGATTTAAGGAAAGAAACTAACAGACACATAGTCTGATTTTGGGATCCTGATCATAGCAAGCTATGGAACTTTCCCCAGTTTGGGGGGAAATTGAGAAAATGTGAATACGGTTTGATGTTAGATAATATTCGTTTTTAATTTTGTTAATTGTAACGATGGTATTATGACTTCAGGGATATGCTCTTAGTTTTCAGAGATACATGTTGAAAATTTTCAGAGTGAAATCAGATTACCGACATCTGATGTCTGTAATCCACTTTAAAATGTATCCCAAAACAATAAGATAAAAAACATATGGCAATGGCACATGCCTGTAATCCCAGCCGCTCAGGAGGCTGAGGCAGGAGGATCTCAAGTTTGAGGGCGGCCTCAGAAACTTAGCAAGGCTCTAAGCAACTTAATGAGACCCTGTCTCAAAATAAAATATAAAAAGGGCTGGGGATGTGGCTCAGTGGTTAAGTGCCCTGGGTTCAATCCCTGGTGCTGAAAAAAAGAAAAGAAAAGAAAAAAGAAAAAAATCTTTGTAGTAGATAAAGGACTAATTTTTTGCGTTATTCTTTATTTTTCTGTGTATATGTGGCAATGGAAATATGAAGGAGGAATTAACACAATAATTCGATTTCAATGCATTTATCTCAAGTAAAATGCTTTCATGGAAAAGCAGAAAAAAGACACGGAAACCCTTACTTCCTTTGGACATTGCCCTTCAGGTGTCAGAAGGCTCTTTCTGCACAGAGCTAGATAGTAGATAGCTTCAGTTTTGCGGGTCCTTGACAACTACTCAGCCCATGGGGGTTGTGTAGAAACAGCAGAGGCAGCAAGTAAAGAAGAGGTGTGGCCACGTCCCCAAAGCACCCTAGGGACACCGAAATTTGCATTTCATATAATTTTCACATTGCACAAAATGTTTTCCTTCTTTTGATTCTTTTCCAACCGTGTAGAAATCTGAAGACCCATCTTAGTTCCCAGAGGGTACAAAAACAGGTGCAGAGCCAAACCTGGCTCTGGACCATAGCTCTCCAGAATCTCAGTAGCAGAAATCCGTTCAAGTCAACGCACCAGGCAGGACTTAGATGCTTCAGGAGGGATCTGAATCAATAAATCATAGCTATCATTCAAAAGAATAATGTGGATTTACAAAAATGCTTAAGATGTGTAGTGAAGCCAAAAAAAAAGTTGCAAAATAAAATTTATAGTATAATCCTATCCTTTTATTTATATTTATTTATTTTATTTGTTGCAGTGCTGGGGATGGAACCCAGGGCCTCATATGTGCTAGGCAAGCCTCCTACCACTGAGCTATCTCCCCAGACCACCTCCTCCTCGAATTTATAAAAAGATTCTTTTCTTTCTTTCTTTCTTTTTTTTTTTTTTGGTATTGGGGATTGAACCCAGGGGTGCTTAACCACTCATTCACCTACACCCTCCAGCCCCTTTTATTTATTTATTTATTTTTATTTTGAGTTTTGAGCCAGGGCCACTCTGAGGCTAGGTTTGAACTTGCAGTCCTCCTGCATCAGCCTCCTGAGCCACTGGGATTACAGATGTGCACCACCATGCCTGGCAAAAGAATCCCTATCCACGTATCATGACCTACTTATCTGTTATCTATCTTCCATTTACCTGCTGATCAGTTGATAGATCAATGTTTGTAAAGGAAGAAAAAAACCAATCTACAAAGATCCACACCAAACTGGGGAGAAAGATAAAATGGATATTTTTTCTTAGTTTTCTTCTATGGTAGGAATTTTCTAAAAGGAGCACTGAATTTTACAGAAACAGAAAGAAAAAAAGAAAAGGAAAAGAAATGTAAGTCTCCAACACGTGAAGATGCCCATCACTTACAGTTTAGGTGAAACAAAGCCAAATCACAGAGAATATACAAAGAACAAGTCACCTTTTTGTAAGAAAAACAAGGGGAGTATTTTACATGCAGAGATACATTTGAGAGTGTGGACAACACAAACTGTC
The DNA here is from genome assembly GCA_004027875.1 of Aplodontia rufa. Lineage (NCBI taxonomy): Eukaryota > Metazoa > Chordata > Mammalia > Rodentia > Aplodontiidae > Aplodontia > Aplodontia rufa. Next base: position 11,737 of record PVKS010044210.1, read on the forward strand.
AACAGAAATCCCACCACATGGGCTGGAGCAGTGGCTCAGTAGTTAGAGCGCTTGCCTGGCATGCGTGAGGACCCAGGTTCAAACCACGGCGCCATGTACACAGCTAAGTGTGGGAGAAACAAAGGCCAGATGAAAACTAAATAAAACTGATTCTCTCTTTCTCAAAAGAGAGAAAGCCCACAATGTTTTATTTTTTCAAATCAATTTTTATTGAGTTTTTCACATGGCTTTCGTTGCTCTGACACTTAGCTGTGTACGTGGGTGCTGGGGTTTGAACTCGTGTACTTGTGCCTGCCGGGCAAGCGCCGTAACTACCGAGCCACTGCTCCAGCCCCAAGAAAGCGCACAATGTTGTATGTTACTGGAGTTTGGAGGACATTGTCAACACCCACTTTCCCCACCAGTCAACCCTGGGGCAAAATGAGAGGTCCGGGTGGGTGACCCTCAAGGTGTTGACCCTGGGTCGAGGACCTGGAGAACTTACCGCCCCGGTGAAAAACTCCAGCCCAGTGAACTGGCGGGTGTTCTTCTCTGCCACGGTCAACTGAGGGATGACGAGGAAGCTGAAGTTCACGACGAAGGAGAAAATGTTGAACTTCAGAAGCCACTTCAGAAAGTGAAAATAGGAGAGCACACTGGTTCCAAACTTGCCTCCGATGATCTTGAGCGTCTTCTGCCAAAAGCTCACGAAATTGAGCAGCTCCGAAACGTTGTTCTTGGATCTCCGGTAAGCCTGGATTGGAGGCCCAGCAGGTGGCTTGATGTCCGCTCAGGTGTCCCCTGGGCAGCACAGCCAACCCCACCCCTAGAGCATTCTACCGTGCCTGCCACCACGCTGTGCCTGTTGAAGGTGATCTCATTGAATCCTCACTGACCTCTAAGGTTCTGCTATTATTGTCTGCCCAGGCTGGATGACCCAAGAAGGTGACGCTCTCAGTGGCCAAGTTGGCCAACCAGCTCCGCATCCTCCTAGACCTTGCCTGTGCCCACCTCTGCTACCAGTGGCTCTGGGCAATGAAATCTCCCTGATTCCACCCCTTTGCTCCTCCCTCTCTTGCGGTCCCCATTTGACTACCGTAATATAAATTAGTACACCTGTTATGGAGCTTCCTCAAAAAACTGAATAAGGCTAGAATTACCTACCAAATGATCTGGTTCTCTCATTTCTGGGTATTTATTTAAAAGAAGCCAAATCAGTACACCAAAGAGATATCCACACACCCATGTTGAATGCAGCACTGTTTACAACAGCTAAGATACATAACCAACCCAGGAGTCCATAGCCAGATAAATGGGTAATGAAAATGTGCCGTGTTGTGACGTGTGCATGTGTGCATGTAACAACAAACTCCTTCATTATGTAAAAGTGTAATGCACCAATTAAACAAATGTGGTGCATATACACAATGGAATACTATTCACCCACAAAGAAGACTGGAATCCTATCATTTACAGCAAAAGGGATGAAACTGAAGGACATTATGTGATATGAAATAAGCCAGACGGAGGAAGGCAAGGACCACATGCTCTCTCTCAGGTGTGAAGGCTCAAGTAAGTCTTTCTGAATGTAGAATAGTGATTGCTAGAGAGTAGGAGGGATTTGGGGGAGGAAGAACAAGGGGAGGCTGGCTAACAGGTACCAAGCCTCAGGGAGATGGAATAAGCTCTGGTGTTCTGCAGCACAGTGGGGCGGCTGTAGTTCACAATAACCTGGTGTATAATTTACGACAATGCAGAAGAGAGGAGCTCAAAGACACCAAATACGAAGAAATGATAAGGGGGAGCTGTGGGTGTCGCTCCGGGATAGGGTGCGTGCTAAGCACGCACCGGGCCCTGGGGTCCATCTCAGCACACACACAAAATAATAACAGGAGGGAAATGTTACCGTGCACAGTTATTACATGTTAATCAAAAAGTAAAACTTGATTCTGGGAAAGGCTGACCTACCAGAGAGAAGGAGTGGAGACGCTGCGCACAGCAGCTGAGCTGGAGGGTGCGATCCGGCTGCTTGCTCTTCTCTTTCTCAAGCTCTTTCCTGTTGGGAATGGGAGGAGAGAAGAGGAGAGACCGATGCTGTTATTCATTCAATCAAAAAAGAGCGACTGCTGGGAGCCCTGGGATGCGCCAGCTGTAGTCCCTGTTAGCAGGAAGGCGGATGAATGAGTGAATGAGCGAATGAATGAATGAAGCCTGCTATTGAGCACGCTGGGCCAGGCACGCTCCCACACACGGAGCAAAAGGGAGGATGCCCCTGGCTGGCGGAGCTGACGTCCCAGCCGGAGGTCACTGGGAAGGTGCTTTGTTCCTGCTCCCTCACTCTCCTCAGAAGCAAGTCTCCAAATGCACAAGGGAGCAGATTAAGCCCCTACAGAGAGGACTTCCTACTTAGACTACTTGGAATCTTCCATAAGGAACAGTTGTCTCTTCTCTTGCGTTTTTTTCTTTCTCCTCTGTTCGAGATGGAGCTGAAGGAGAAAATTGAGCTTCCCATGCAATCTGGAAGAGAAGAAAAGTCCTTTGGTTCATACCTAAGCTTTCTTTTCTCTTCCATGGTCTTTGGCTGGTTCTTGATGGTTTTAATTCTGTCCCTAGATGTCATGGGTATCAGGGATGCAATTAACTTTTGTCCTGCGGAAGGAAAGAAGTGGAGTTTAATTTCTTTAACAGAGTCATAACATTTTTAAATGGGCTGCTAATGGTAGAGCATGTTTTTTTT
>PVKS010044211.1:0-14453 GCA_004027875.1 Aplodontia rufa
CCTTTGTTTGTTGCCAGAGGGGGAAAAATAGATGTGGTTCTTTCTGTCTAGTTTAAAATAATTATAAAACACAATGTTTGATACCAGATTTAAGAGAAAAATTACTGTATGAATATAAACATATTTACATGTGTATCCATGCACACATATATACTTATTCTAACTTCAGACACAGTAAATTATGTGCATATGTTGAAGTAGGAGTTACATCATAAAACTAGATCTTACAGAAAATACTCTCATTCTATAGCTCCCTATAGAACTAGAATATTTTCTCTGAGAAACACTGAACAGATTTTGCACTGTTAAAGCAATATTTTAGGTGGAAAATCACATGCAGGGAAATACAAGTGTGCTAGACCATTTCCTCAAGAGTGTCAATATCACATCTCTATTTTCTGGAAGTAGAAGAGAACTTGGTGTTTCTCCCTCAATGACAGTTGATGGTGTGTAATCAGGAACTGACTTCACGTGAGACATGAGTGACAGAGTCGGAACCTTTTGACTTTTCAGTTTTGTTTGATTAGAATAATCTGTAGGTTTTTAGTAAATGTTGAATACATTTGGAACTTCTTGATGTCTAGAAAATATGGAGGTCTGTTGTCCTTGTAGGCATCTACCTTTCAAACTTTCCAATTTGGTGTCATTTCTAGATGGTAAGATATTCTTAAATTATATAAGGAGTTATGTATTTAGATGTAGTTATTTCTGGTGATTATCCCAGGCCCTGCACTAGCATTTCAAATAAACTTCTGTGATTTTTGTTTCTTTTCCAAGGCTGGACTTGGATCATCTTAATCTTTTGTAAAATTATTTGTTATGAGAGAACCATGTGGATTTTGAGTAAATGCTTACTGAATCAAACTGCCTTTATTAAAATATTCTACAAAGTGCCTTCTCATTTCTCTTTTGAACCTAGATAATCCAGTTTTGGAGCTGGCATTCCAAACACTCTGTGATTTTTCTACTGCTATATCTGTAGGTTTATCACATCAATTATTTAAACATGCTTTCTTCCTATATTCTAAAGACATGGGCAAATTGGGTAGAAGGAGTGGTACAAACAAAAGAATTTATAGTTTAGTTGGAGGGGAAGAAAATGCATATTACAAAATAACAGAAGTGAAGTTGAATTTTTAGATGTTAAGTAAATATTGTTATGGGCTCTGATATTTCAGGGAAAAATAGGACAACTTTTTTGGGGTTGTTAGGGCTAAGGATTATTTCCTGAAGAGCAAAACTTCAGTTCTATAAGGGTGGGGTGGGATAGAAACCATGTTTAAAAATGGAGATCAATTAAGGCAGAACATGGTGAGAAAAGATGTAGACACTGAAACACACCTCATGCCTTCAAGAGAAGGGACAGTGGCTGAAACTCAGTGTCTATGAATGGCCATCACAGAAGTTCACAGCACAAAGCATGAGCTGCATGAGGATTTTGGATGGTACCTTATGCACTGTGCAGAGACTGACTTCCAAGTATGGCCACATTTAAAACTGGGGATGGAAGTGACTGAAGGCTGTGCTGGTAAGGTGGAAGTAAGAGGATAAACTGTCCATCCCAGATTTGGGGCCCAGCATTGAGCAGAGGCTGATTTTAATGGGAGAGTTACCAGAGAAATACCTAAGGGTTCTGATGTTTATGCATTTTTCTGTTATGCTTGCTTTTCTAATGAGTGCAGGATTTTCCTTGGCTTACAGTCCACTGTGACCCTTATATCTCTTTCTGCCAACTTCTAAAGCCAGGCCATTCCCTAGTTTGTATTTGCATTTTTTTCTTTCCTCTTTTTTTTTTTTTTTTTTAAATCTAGGCACGTTTTACTTTCACCCTAAGTGAACTATATTTGTTTCTAACTACTACTTTCATTTGCTATTTACCAAGGTCCTTGGCTATATTATTCCCTGTTCTTTATTTTGCCATGTTAACTTTCTAATGGCTTTCCCTTACCAGTCAGAGGAACTATGAAAATTTAAAGTGCATAAAAATTCAGATCAAGGATGAAAATATTTTTGACAAGGCCCAATTCCAATTGCAGGATAAGATCATCTTAGGTTATGCGTGTCAGTTACTAGCAACTGCCTGGAACATTGGGTTGAGAAGGGTTTTGAGTTAATGGATTTTTGTTCTTCCCTAATTCTAATTCTTTAACCTGTTCTGCTCAGGACTCTTCCTGCTGCTTTCCCTCTATTTTCCAACACACTTGGACGTCTTTGACGAGTGGTTATTTACCTTCTATTTTATACCTTCTGTGACAGTAGATGGATCATGGGGGGAAGGTGGAAATATTGCATAAAAGTAGTGGAGTTTTAAATTTGGTGTGTGCTGGCCCTGGCATGATTAGTCAGTTTCCTAAAGCTGAGTTATGTATAAAATGGTGATTATGTTACAGGATTATTGTGGGTAATAAAGGGCCATGCATATAAATAGATGAAATCTTATTCTGCTTTATATTTATTCTGATTCTGCTGCACTTTATTCTAATTCTACTGCATTTTATTCTAAATCTATTGTTTTTGCAGAACTTTTCTCATGACTGGCTTATTCTTTCTCTTCTGATTTAATCTTCTCTGATTTCCACCTTCCTCTTGGCTTCAGCTGTCATTTAGAGGTAAATCAGTTTACTTTCTCTCTCCTAACTTCAGCATCAGCATCTGTATTATGGAGATACAACACATACCTGCATCATTGGGCCCTTGTGACTGTTAAATAACATCATTCCTATCTTGCCTTGCACAGAGTGAAGGTTCAAAACATGTGGGCTGTTACTTTCTTCAGTAATTATCCAACCAGTCCTGTTTCTCAACAGTCCATCTTCATTTCTATTATTTCTACTTGAAGCCTTTTATTTTCTTTAACTATAATACTGCTGTAAGTTTTGCGAGGCAGAGGGAATAAAGGTAAGTTTTCCTTCTAGTTAACAGATGTTTTGGTGTATTCAAATTGCTGTTTTACCTCAAGCACACATCAGTGTAGTTGGTAAAGTTGAAACACCAAGCTGTAAGCATGCTGGGAAAAGTCACTGAGCTTTAGCAGAGAGCCTTGCACAGAGCAATCCTCATATGTTGAAAGGGGAGAAGGCTGAAGGATGGATAGGGCAGGTTAGCATCGGCAGAGGAGGTAAGACTGCAGAACACAGGCCCAGAATCATGGAAGGATTGATTAAGTGAAAAGGAATAGCGGGTGAAGAGGGATGATAGCCTGAGCAAAAGTATGAGAGAGTGGAACCTGGGTAGCTTCATGTTTATTACATGAGGAGAATCTGGTTGAATCAGTGCATCTTTCAGGGAGAAAAAAGGCAAAAATTTGGGCGAAAGGAAAAGAAATAAGGAGAGACTGAAATCAAAAGATAAAATCAGTAGGAGCTGGTTACCAAGTTCTCATGAATGGACCGTTGCCTGATGAATTTGAGGCTGACTGAACAGTGATCACAGGGGAGTGGAAGTCCTGCCATTCATGGTGATTCTCATACAAACCTCAATTCTGGGTATGTGGATATTCAGTAAGCGGCTAAAGCATGGGCACCCTACATGATAGTTTGACAAGTAAACCAACCATCCAAGTTGTGGGAATGGAATGAGCTTAAAGTTGGAATTGTGGTTGTGGAAGATAGGAAATTCAATAAACACGTATTACTTTTCTGTCTGTACCTAAAGGCACTTTTGGTTTGGAAATTCAACTCCTCAAACCCATTATGTATTAGTAATTAAATCTTGAGCAGAGGGTGGAACTTACAGATAAAGACCTATGTTCAAGGATATTCAAATTTGACCTTATGCAGGGTACATTATGGGTTTTCCTCTTGGCTTGGGGAAAAGTCCAACAGGTACAGATCTAGTTTCTCACCCTAAGTTGTATAAAATAACTTTCTCTTACTCTTTTTCACATTTTGGGATTCTGGATGCATGAGTTTCATTTGGAAAGGAGAAACAGCATGTCTTCTCATAAAACAAAACTTTAAGATGCACTCATCTTTATCCCTTTCTTCATATGTTAGAAACTAAGGTGCCCAATGGTTAAGTGAATTCCTTCTATGGTAAGGGTAGATGGTACATGCAAAGCTTTGTTCTTGCTTAGAAATCAAGCCTGGAGCTCTTTCTCCTGTTCAGCCTTTTGTCTTTCAACCTATAGTAATGCCTGGAACCTGCTCAGAGGTAATGCAACTAGGATTTTTCATATTATCATATATATTCTTTATGGTGATTAGTCCTTTATTTTTGCAGTCTTTCCTCTCAAAATAGTAGTATGAAACAGCATGGACTGAACTCAGTAACATACCTCTTATTTCTGGTGGACTCTACAAGATTTTATGATGAATAAAGTTTGCAGTCTATCATTCAGATGTATAAATTATGCATAGTTCAATACGATATAGGGTAGACAAGCTTATACTGTGAACAAGTTTATTTCACCTCAAATTGCTTCTTTAACATTTTATTCAGAAATTACCTTCCCTTGTCCCTAGGAGAAAATTTTCACAGGTCTTATATCTTTTCTGCTCACTTTTTTGTGCTACAGTTCTATGATAACTTTCAGTCATTGATATACTCTTAATTTAATTATTAGAATGTGTAGTTCCAGATAACAACCCAAAAGAGAAACTTGAATTAGTTATGTCTTTGATTATTATTGTGGACTTACGCATAGGAAATGAACAACAGACTTTGGCTGATTTGAATGGTCTATTTTCCAAAGTACCAAGTGCTTATTTCTTTTTTAAAAATTCTCAACAATTTGACTGATGGTAAAAACAATTGAACAATAACCCAGGTAAGATGTGTCTTGTGGAGCGTCCCATCCCCCTCTCCCTGTCGTCTTTTCATCTTGCGACAAAACCAGTGGAAGGAAGCCACAAGCCTCTGTCACGAATCTGTTCAAAGATCTCTTGTTGTATTCTTGTATCTTACATGGATTTGCTAACTTGAGTAATTCAAAGTAATTTCTGCCTCAAATGTCAAGTGTCTGTTGCGTTTCAGATCTTCCTCTATTTGGTATAATCGTCAACTCTACGTGCGCAGATTGACTTAATACAGTCATCAAATGTGCTTTGAATTAAGAGTTATTTGGCTGGCTTCTGCAGTGCTGTTTGAAGCATGCGCTCCGTGTTGCTGTTACCAGTTTGCTTTACTTTATCAGAAACATAAGACCTGTGTATCACAGGAACCACGACAAGAAACCCTTCCACCAGGTGGATGACACGTGAGCATATCTAGTTGCAAAACTGTAACATCGGTAGTAGCCTAATTCGAAGCATTCCTTTCATAATAGCTTACATTTATTAAGAACTCGTTTGAAGGAGTTCAAACCAGGGTGGTGACCTCCTAAGCACCAACATTTTTAAAGTTTTTTTTTTTTAGCCATGCAGTGCTCAAGTTGCTGATCTTTTATGCAATGTTAAGTGCTTATAACAAATTATTCCACAATCAGTAGAATGCACCGAATCAATGAAGGTGACAAAACTCCAAATGTATGGTCATTTATTCTCATGCATTTGTGTTGCAGGCACATGCCTATGAGAGCGTGAGTCTTGGTTTCAGTGTTGCATTTAGGAAATGTTCACTGTTGTGCTCAGCATTTTGTTTGACAGTTGTCACATTGTTTTCATTGTCTCTCCACTTTTGTTTATTCCTCTGCTTCTTAACCAGCCTGATGAAATCTCATCAACTAACCGGGATTGAATTTTGATGAATGCCAAGTTGCTTTGATGAAATCTAGTGTAATTATCTTAAATCCAATTTTATTTGGTTTTAATGCTGGCATTTTCCATACTGGGAAAATTAGTGTATTTGTCTGCTACTGGAAATAGAAGGGCAGGAAGAAACAAAGATAGCACAAATTTAAAATCAGAAAGCAACCACGGTTTAAATTCATTTTATACCTTTGTTTTGAAACTAGCCTCTATGCATTCAAACTTTTCTTTTTATGTTTAGCATCTGTTCCTTTGAACAATGACAAAATCAGAATGAGTTTTTAGCCAAAACTACTGTCCCTTACAAAAAAGCAAATATATAGTTATTGTTGACCAGAAAAAAAATTTGGTTTCGTGTTACCTATATTTTCATAGGAGGGACCAAAAAAAAAGCCCAAACAAAAACATTTTATCAAATGCAAGATACTATTTATTTTATTACCAAAAAAATTGAGTTTAACAACTTTATTTTATTCCAGCTCTATTCTAAGCTCTAAAGCCAGTATTAAAGAGAGTCGAAGTATCCAAAATTTAGATCTTAATTTCTGATACTTATGCTATAAAGGATATTAAATTTACTGAAGCTTTATATAATTATGTGATGGTACTGTTGTGTTTTTTAGGGGATCATCACAATGGCACAATTTTCAGAGATTTGGGCATTAGATTAAGGCACTGCAAAGGGGTTTTCAAAATGTTCACATTGGTTGAAATAAGACCTTAGCTATTTGGCCAGCAACCTTCTACAGTCTTCAGATCTTCTAAATCTAATTCAAATTAGAAAAGATTGCCCGGCTTTTGGAATAACCACGAGCAGCTTAGCTACCTTTAGAGCTTCTTGGATTAGGGCTATTCACTGAATAGTTGGATATTATTCTGTTTACCTTAATTTTCTGGTTTAAGTTGATTCCCTGAAGTTACTACACAATTTTTGACCCCCCAAAGCCTGGCACATAACATCTCCAATCTAAAACTCTTAACAGATGGTGGCAGTTTAATTGAAGGCAGATAATTGGTGTCAGATAATTGAAGGAAGTTCTATGGCCCTGGGAGGGAAGTTGTACATGTTATGTTTCTTCAGTATCACGTCCCTCTGCAAAATTTAGTTCCAATGCCTTTCCTTTTTCATGTTTTTTTCCTTAGTAGGTTTTCAGTGCCCATAACCTGGCTTATTAATCGTCAACTATAAAGAATCTCCTCCTTAGTTTTACTACATTTTTCATTGAATGTTTAATGAAGGATTCCTTCAAAATTACACCATTATTGAGTTCTGCTAACTGTGAAACCAAAGAGCACTCTGTGAACACAAAGGGATTGGCACAATGCTGACTACACCAGGGAAGATCTGCTCCTAGTCTAATGATGCCCAGTCCAACTGAAGCAAATGTGTATTAGACCATTCCTTCATGGTGGTGCAAATTTAATTTTATATTTCATATAATCTGGTAGTTTTTATTTATGTTTAATGGGATATCTGGCAAGGACTATTTTAGTCAATTCCATGGATGAAACCCCACAATACAAAATTAAATACACTTTACATTTATTATATATAGTACATGTAGGTTAGTTTAATACAAATGACTTTAGCATCTACTTGTTACAGTGTTTATTTTGTACTCATTAAGTTATTATCATCATCATCTAGACCAAGAATCCATAGAAGCTGTTGGAATACCTAAGTTCCTAGACTTTCATGTAGTTTGATTTAGAGTGAGGATAACACAGAAGATAATTTCTCAATGAAGAATGAAGTAGGAGATTGACTTCTAACAGCACTCTGAGTATCTTTTTTTAATTCTGTCATCAATGTCAGAACCCCAGATGGATCTCACATAGTTATTGTAGAATCTGGAAATAATTGCTGTCTGTTTGATCAAAGGGTCCCCTGACCCACAGCCTTGAGAGAAATGACTAAAATAAGTATTTTTTTTCCTGGTAAGATACATGGTTTTTCATTATAAGTCTTCCAAAACCCATGAGCTGTGATGATGAAGTGATTCAAGATTTGAAAAGGTATCAAAGCTGCCATAACTGAAATTAAAGCACCAAATGCTGATAGCATGGAACATAGATGCTATAGAAAAGTCCTCAGTGTCCAGTTCTTGAGGAGTCTGTAAAGGAGATACATTAAGCCTTTTATTGGAGGGGAGCTGTGATTGGTGTTTTTCCCTGTGGCCAGATCTTTTCAGTGTGTTTGATTTTTTTTTTCCCCACATTGGTTAAAACATTCAAATAGTTTTTTCTATAAAGTGAATGTTCTTTCAAATCAGTGCGTTGGAGGTATCTTTAGAATTCCAAGTCTGTTTCCTTTGACATCTTGACTTTGCATGGCTTGCAGGACCCTACCTCAGGAAGAGACTTGTGGAGGCAGACACTGAGTGGCCTTGGGCCAAGAGGCTACAAGCAAAGTGTTCCCTGGGAGTTGAGGCCTTCCTAAAAGAAACAGACCATCTGACTTTTTAATTAGAAAATCACTCAAGTCCACACCTCAGTGTCATCTCTTGGGACTCCTAAACCAGAATCTAGTGTAGCTTTATTAGTGTTTTTCTTTTTTAAAACATGGTATAAAAAAGTAGAACCATAGCCAGAGGAGGGATGAAGGGTAATGGGAGTATGTCTCAAGGGATTGATAACAGGATTAGAACTTTGTAGAAATAATTTGCATTTCTGGCTAGTACCTGTTACAAAACACACGTACGTAACTTGGCTCACATTGGAAAAACTGATATTTTACATTTTGAGCTCCATTTAGGCAAAGCCCAGCACTTTATCTGCTGAGCAGGAATGACCACCTCTGTGAAAATTTAAGAACGTGCCTGCAGCTCAGGAGCAAGTACACTGCGTGACAGGAAATCCACCCAAGGCGAAACTCTTTCCTCAGTCAGTTCAGTGGTATAAGGCAGAACTCCCTTAAAATTATGGTAGGTGAAATCCAAGATGATGCTACAACAGCAAAATCAAAGTGGCACAGGGTGGCTGTAACTGTAACGTGGAGGAAGCCGCATTCTGGGATATCCATTGGGGTCTGTTAGTATTAATGTCATCTCTGATTCAAACATACTAATCAATTATAAAACCACCTAAAATAGGCATCTTGTTTGTAAAACAGTCGAAGAAAAATCAAAGATTGATTTTATGACCCAGCTGGTAGCATATGCTAGACTGAGATCCTCGATGATTTTCTCTTCTCATATTAATAGAATGTGAGCAAAATGCTCGTTGTTAACTTAGCACTTTCTGCCTCATGTTCCTGTTCAGATTGAGGTGGTCTTTTATGGGGATCAATCATACAAAGACAACAGTTTAAAATTGTTACCATATTCATCAATTCAGGCTGTGATCTCGCCAATGTTTGGCATTTTGAGTTACTGAACAACAAAACACACAGAAGCACAAGAGAATCGCCTCAATGCTAATGCTAATTTAATCAAAATTGTGGTTCTATGTAACTGTCCCCTAGTAACTTCTTCATCACTGCACCCTTTGGTCTAGTGCCTTTAGGTTTTTCTTCTCTCCACTCTCCCTGATAAACAGTGTGTGATGGATCAGCTGTACCACCAGGGCCATCAAATGTATTAAATTTTGGAAGCAAACACTTCATGGTTGTTTAAAAATCCAGAGTATCCACATGGGGAAAGTGTGGGAGGTTTCAAGTTTCTGAAACATTCTGCAGAAAATGAAGTGATAACAGTTCCTGCTGGTGGCCATATGACTCAATAATAACTGGAAGGAAAAAAAATGTTTGTTTAGACTTGGCTAGAGTTAATAACAAGTGAGAATTATTACCTTACTTTTGCTCCCAAACATTTTTCCTTTCTCCACAATCCCTTTCTTCATCTTCTGTAGTTCAGTTAGGTTTTCCTGACACTGGCTTTGCTCTTGGAAAGATTTTCAAAATGCACTGGTGCTCGTCCAAAGCTTTCTTTTGAATCCTCTTGTTCATTAAAAACACAATAGAAGAAAATTCTCAGTGCTGTTAACCCAGGACCACTTTAGGCTGTGCTGCAGCATGATGGGACTGGAACTGGCGGTAGGCAGTCCAAGATGGAAGTCTGGAAGATTTTCATTTCATTCCAAGACTTCTGCTTCATTTCTTCAACGTGCTTTCCTCTTCAAGATTGCAGAATCCATTTGGCACCACCATGTGCTAGTACGAGGTTTCATTGTGTTTAAATTCTGTTCCTGCCTTGGCTGGCCAGATCTTTATTTTGGTCCATTGACATCTGTCACTCCCTCAGAGGTTATATGCCTCCAAGGAGGGACACCATTTTACTGAACCTGCGCATTGTGTTTAGCTTCCAGATACCTTCCACATTCCCACAGCCACCATAAGATGAGCCACCCAATTTTTAATTGAGTTGGTTGATGGGTCAGAGTTAAGGTCTATTTTACTATATTTATTTATTTTTACTAAGTGGGTGGGATAGTACAGCTTTAATAAATGATCTTTTGTGCTGATGGTGTTGGGACAGGGAGAATGTGTATTTTGAAAAGAAAGTCATTCATTTCAATATATTAAGTAATTCTGCAGGAATTTATAAATGAAAGGTTTGAGATAATATGTTTTAAGGAGGTTTCGTACAGTATTTGGCTAAGAAAAGATGGATTGTGAGAAACTATCAAAAGGCTGAAATGACTGGAGGATTTTTGTGTTAATTTTAATTACTTTTATTTTTAAGCTCTGAATTTACCAAGACTTTATAGTAATAGAGGCAATATTTGATTTTGTAAACCTACTAAGACATGGAGTGAAACAAAAACTTGTAGTTTTTTACTTTTTTTTAACGACTTCATTCTATTAAATATTTTATCCTTTCTGAATTAAAACTTAAACACTGGGGATACTAAATTTTTATGAGTTGTTTAATGTAGCACTAATGTATCACATTTTAATTTTAAGGATCCTATTGTGGATAGGTTCAGGATTTTAAGCAGAGATCTTTAATCATATTCTGTGTGTGTATACATATGTATATAAGCAAAATGTATATTTAACTGGTATGCTGAAAATACTGGGGGGAGGCATTCTCATTTTAATCTGAATTAAATACATTCAATGAAAGCACCCATTTAGTAAAAGTCTTGGTGAGAATAACTTTACAAAAAAGTTCATAATGTAGAATTGCAAATTTCAACATTTGAGCATATTTTAGTGACTTACCTTCAATTCAGTTCTAGATGATCTGGCATCTCCTGTTCATGACATCATCAACATCACATCTTGAGACTCCACTGCTAACTTGCTCAACTTGTTTCTGTATTTTTCAACCTTTAGATGCTGGGAGGTAGAATCGCAAAGGAGTAGAAAGTGCAGAAGCCCTGAGATCATCCCCCGCTCAGGGCTGTGGCTCGTTGATTGTGCGGCATCCACATCTCTGACAGTAGTTATCTTTTCTGCAGAGTGGGGGCAGATGATGCAATCTGTGCTGCAGGCTGAGGTCTAAAGGCGAATGCAGAATGTCTGCACATGACCAGCCTTTGCAGCATGCTTATGGCTATGGGTGAGTGTGTCAACTCCTTCAGCCCACCCTGCATAGCTGGCTAAGGCACCAGGGCTCTTCAGATTCTAGAAAATGGTAGTACTGTTTCAGCTTCCTAGCTCGGTTGTTAGGCAAACTGAGGTCCTATACTCATAAGGAATGAAGGGTAAAGTTATATCATTAAGTAGAGCGCTGTCTTTTGGCCCTAGGATATCCATCCCAAGCCTCTGTATCTTCTGATTCTTCCCACTTGCTTGGGTTATCATCCCCACTGACTTGCGCAATGGACTCTAATCTCTGCATTTGGAGACCTGGTCATGGTTTCCTGAAATCTTGACCAGCATCCCAGGAGGATGAAGATTTTTCCATAAATCTATGACTCCAAGGGAAACCATGAGATTGCAGAATTTTAAAGTATTTAGATTATGTTTTGGTTCTTATCTCAGAATGGATAAACTTTGGGTTATAAACATGTATTTTCTAAAATTTTAAAATTATTACCTTCAAGATTGATGGTAGCACATAGTCTTTGTGTCTTAACATTTTCTATACATAAGTCTGAGTATTGGGTAAAATATATATTAAGCATAATATTTTTATATATATGTATAATCCTTTTGTGGAAACAAAAAGATGCTTTGCATGTATTAAAAAACAAAGAATTATGTTCTCGCCTGGTGCGCTGGCTCAGCGGTTATTGCACTTGCCTGGCATGACCAGGACTTGGGTTCCTCATACACATTGAAGTGTTGGAGCAACGAAAGACATATGAAAAACTGAATAAAATTGATTCTCTCCTCTCTCTCTTTCTCTCTCTCTCTCTCTCTCTCTTTCTCCCTTTTTCCCTCTCTTAAAACAACAAAAAAATAATTGTTCTCTAAGTGCTCAGCACTTAGAACGCTTGTGGGGCTGCTGGTTCAAACCCCAGTACCATGTACATAACGAAGTGTTGGAACAACAAAAGCTACATGAAAAACTAAATAAGATTGATTCTCTTTTTTTCCTCACTCCCCTTCTCTCTCTTAAACACAAAACAAAACCAAAACTATGTTCTTTTTTTACTGTATCTAAATTTTAAAGTTTGGCAGTTAAGATTTTCCTGCAAGTTGTTCCTTTGTCATCAAGGTCAAGAAGGAAAAACTGACAACATTCCTACTTATGAGTCCAGCCAATTACAAAAAATGTCATAAGTGCATTTGAATAATAAAAAAACCCTGGAAGTTACTATGATGTTAATAATGGCTGTTCTCCATAGTGGAATTATAGTTTATGATGGGAAAGTTTGCCACACCCAATACTCAGTCTTCAACATTTAATACCTCATTGCAGAAAAGGAGGATGTTAGTAAGGATTTGAATGAACTGGTATATATAAAACTACTTTCTTTATGCTTTCTGTTATTTTAAAATTTTGTACAATTGACAGCTAGTATTATAGTAAGGAAAATAATTTTACAAGAAAATATTTTTGTGATTACCATTATGTTCTATATTTTGGATTAGTTTCTTGGAATAGATTGAGTAGTAGAATTACTATATAAAATAATGAGAACATATTTTTCCAATATATTCATTTTGTTAAGTGGCTTTCCAAAGGACTTGCATCCCTCATTGTGCTACCAGGAAAACCTAAGTGTGAGTAACAGTCTTACTACACTTTGCCAGAACTAAGTTTTGTATTTTAACACATAAAATCATTACTCTTTTTTTTTTTTTTTGTACTGGGGATTTAACTCAGGGGCTTTTTACCACTGAGCTACATCCCCAGTCTTTTTGTTTTTTCTTGTGGGACAAGGTGGCTTCTAAGTGGCTAAGGCTATCCTCAAACTTGTGATCTTCCTGCCTCGGCCTCCTGAGTTGCTGGGATTAAAGGTGAGTGCCACTGTGCCAGGCCTTATTATGGTTCTTGAAACAATACTTCATCTGCTTTCAGTTGTAATTGCTTATTAATGATGGGAATCCCTCTTCCTTTTGTGTACCAGTTGGCTTTCATCCTTTGTGAATTGTCTTTGTAAATCTGTCCTTTTTGAGCAAAGACCGTGTGCATTCCTTGAAAAACTTAGAAAAAATATGTAATAATTTTAATTTAAGATGAGGGTCCAAGACTTCCACAACGATTGAGAGTTCTAAAATTTTCTTGGTTCAATACTTAGATTATCAGGTCCAAGTGTAAGGTCTTTAATGTTTAGATGGATTGAAATGAATCTAAAAATGGTACAAGAAGCGCTACATTTATAACTTATTGTATTGTACAATGATTGTTTTAGCTTCTGTTCTTCCAAGAGTTCTAAGTTTTGAGTGGTGTTGGCTAAGACAAATAGAATTGAAGATATGTGCCTTTCTTTATGAAAATTGTTTTATGAAATTAATTTTTAAAGACAGCTAAAATATTTCAAAATATTGCCATATATGCTTTCAGAAATCTGTTCATCAATTTTGTCATTTTTAAGAGTTTGCTAATGTAGTACTTAAAACATTTTTACCTGTGTGTATCTATTTTATTTTACATATATGTATATTTTAATGAGTGATAAATTTAAGACCATTATTTTTATGAGTATAGAAATAAAACTGAGTAGATAATTTAAATGCATATAATTTTCTTTTGAGTATATACACAACTGCTTTGGCCAATTTCTTTGAAAAAGCTTAATATTCTATGCAATCTGTATTTACTTTCATGGCTGTCCAAATGTGTGTGGACTAGATTGCAATATTAGAAAAATGATGCTTTGTGATTTTTGTACTAACAGTGATGTGAATTTAAACTTGGCTTTTGGTCAGAGGGAGGTGTGTATGCATGAGTGAAGACTCCATTAGGCATGGCTCATGGGAAAGTTGTCTCCTTGCTGTTAGTCTTTCTGTGATGGAATAACATAGGTTTGGGAAGATGGGCTGGAGCCTTGGCTCTCCTGGAGAGGAGGAGAGATGGCCCCCAGGATGCCCTTAGACCACCCACATGAAATGAAGATGAAGACTATTTACCCCTGTTCTTGCCAGTCATGGACTCATCTTTCTCTAGAAATTCAGAGTTCATTGACCCCAGTTCACTTGAGAGTTGAAGAAATCAGACTGTGTGGACAAGTGTGCTCAGAATCTCCGCAGATCTCTAGGCCAGCTAGACTGTCTCATTTCCTAGCTCTGCCTCTTGGCTCTTTCTCCTTCAGCACAATAGTTATTCCTAACCTCGACTGTTTTGTCCCAGCAGATGCCAGCTTTGCTGTGGTAGACAATTGAGATATACTCCCTCACTTTCCCTCTTACTGCATATCATCAAGCATTGT
>PVKS010044212.1:0-14453 GCA_004027875.1 Aplodontia rufa
ATTTTTATCATGGTGTACATATCCATTTCTTAAAACAAACTTTATTTTGAAATAATTATAAATTCACAAAAAGTTGCAAAGATAGTTCAGGGAAATCAGTGTAAATTTTACCCAGTTTGCTACAATGGCTATATCTTTTGTAATTATAGTACAATATAAAAAATGGGGCTGGGGTGTAGTTCAGTGGTAGAGCACTTGCTCATCACATGTGAGGCCCTGGTTGCATCCCTAGCACTGAAAAACAAAACAAACCTCAGGAAATTAACATTGAGACAGTATGTGTATAAGTGTGTTGAGTGTTTGCTCCTATGTTATACAAAATATAGAACTTCTACTACCCCTTTATATTATGTAACTAATCACAATCTACCAGTATCAGCATTCTCCCAGTTTTAATGAAGTGAACTATACAATCTTACACTCTTTACGTGCCTTTAACCTCCCCCATCGTAGGATGATTATCTTAAATACCTCCTCTACATATATTGGAACTCATCAGACAGTGTTATTAATTTTGCTTCAGCTATTAAACATAATTTAGAGAATTCCAGAAAAGAAGGAAAATCCTTGTTCTTACCCATATTTTAAAAAAAATTTTTTGCTGTTCTTTTTTCTTAATGTTCCAAGATTTCTCCTATCACTTCCTTTCTGTTAAGAGAAATTTCTTTAGCCATTCTTTTAAAACAGGCCTGCTAGTGAGAAATTCTCTTAGTTTTCTTGTTAGTTAGCTTTTTCTTACAAATACCTGAGATAATCAACTTACAAAGGGAAAAGTTTTACTTAGCTCATGGTTTTGGAGGTTTCAGTCCATGATCAGATGGCCCATGGCTCTGGGGCCTGTGCTGAGGCCATCATGATGGGAAGTGCATGGCCAAGCAAAACCACTTACTAATGGCCAGGAAGCAAAAGAGAGTGAGAAGGGTGGCAGGGTCACACAAGTCCCTTCAAGGACAGACCCCCAGGGACCTGACCATTCCTCCTAGGCCCCACCTCTTAAAGTTCCCACCACTTCCAACCTGGAGAACAAACCTTTGGCATCAGGAGCTTTAGAGGACGTTCCAGATTTGAACTCACACCGTGGCATCTTTCATAAGGGGGTGGCTTGATTTCCTTTTTATTTCTCAAGGATATTTTCACTGGATATAGAATTCAGGATCAACAATTCTTTTATTTAAAAGCTTGAAAAATATCATAGTTTCTGGTGAGAAATCTGCTGTCATTCATACTTTCTCTGGTAGATAAGGTATTATTTCTCTCTTGCTGCTTTAATTTTATTCTTTTGTCTTGTCAATTTTTAGAACTTTGAATTTGGTATGGACTTCTTTGGATTTATCCTATTTGAGATTCCTTCAGCTTCTTGAAACTGTGGTTTTATGTCCTTTGTCAAATTTGAGGAAATTTCAGCGATTATTTCTTCAAACACTTTTTTCTTTCTTTCTTTCTTTCCTTTTATTTTTTATTTGAGATAAGATCTTGCTAAGTTGCTTAGGGCCTCTTGAAGTTGCTGAGGTGGGCCTTGAATTTGCAATCCTCCTGCCTTAGCCTCCAGAGTTGCTAGGATTGCAGGCATGTGCCATCAGGCCTGGCTCTTCAAATAATTTTTCAGCCTTTCTCCTTTTCTTCTGTTTTGGACTTCGAGCATCAGAGATTTGTACTATCTAAATCTTTTGATATTTTCCCACAGATGTGTGAGGCCCTGTTCATTTTTGTTGCTGATGTTGAATCTATTTTCTTTCTGTTCAAATTACTTACTATTTTTCCAACCTCCAGTTCATGTTTCTTGCCTCAGTCCCTCTGTTCTGCTATTGAGTCCATTGAGTTTTTCATTTGGTTATTGTATTTTCAGCTCTAAAATTTCCATTGGTTTTTTCCTTATAGTTTTTATTTATTAGCTCAAACTTTCTATTTTTTTTTTCATTTGGTTTAAGCAGCACTCATTGAAGCATTTTTCTGATGACTGTATTAAATTTTTTGTCACATAATTCTAACATCTTTGTCACATTGGTGTTAGTTTATCTCGATTATCTTTTCTTATTCAAGTTGAAATTTTCCTGGTTCTTTCTCTTTTGCTGCTTTAGTTTTATTCCTTTCTCTTGTCAATTTTTAGAACTTTGAATTTGGTGTGGACTTCTTTGGATTTATCCTATTTGAGTGATTTTTTTTTTTTTAAGAGCAGGACAGGGACAGGAGCAGTGGTCTTTGAGCAGCGAAAGCCACATGAAAAACTGAATAAGATTGACTCTCTCTCTCTCTCACTCACTTTCCAACAGTGAGACCTCATTGTGTACGTAGTGCTGGGGTCTGAACTTGTGTACTGGTGCGTGCCAGACATGTACCACAACTGCTGAGCCACTGTTCCAGCTCCTGATTTTTTTTTTAAACCTCAACATTTTGGGTATTATGATATGATGTTCTGGATCTTGTCTAAATCTTCTGCTTAGCAGACCTCTTCTGATATTTCTCTTATGGTTAAGGAGAGGAGGTCCCACCTCATCACTGCCAGGTGGGTGTCCATTCAGCCTTCCTCAACACCTGGGACACCTGCTTCTTACTACTGAGCAGGGGTGGGAGTTCCACTAACTTGATCCTGGATGCCTTGCTAATGCTCTCCACATGGCTTCTGTTGGGACCACAGGGGTCACTGCCTCTGTTCATCAGGTTAGTCATCACTGTATCCAAAAATGTCCAACAAGAATAACTTAAAGAAGGGAAAATTTATTTTGGCTCCCTATTCAGAGGTTTAGTTCATGGTCAGACAAGTCTATTGCTTTGGGCCCAAAGTGTGGCAGCACATCATGGTGGAAGGGCACAGGGGGGGAAGCTGTTCCCTCATGACAGCCAGGAAGTAGAGAGAGGGAGAGAGGCAGAGAGCCAGCCAAGGGGGAAATGTACCCTTCCAGGGCTCATCCCCAGTGATGCACCTCCTCCAGCTATGCCCCATCTGCCTACAGATACCACCAAGTCTGTTCAAAGTCAGATGGGCTTATTAGTTATAGTGCTCACAGTCCAATCATTTCAGCTGTGCACATTCCTGAGTTAACACAGGAGCTTTGACGAATACCTCATATCCAAACCATAACACCTCCTTACCTCTAGACAGTGGTGAAAGTCAACTCTCCACTAGGCTACCTCTGACATGACCCTAACAGGTGTCTCATTACTACAAGCTTGACAAAGATGGCAGGCAAAGGGGTAAGAATGGAGCCACAGTTTTGAATCAGTGATTTTTAGCTAGAGTAATGTGGTTGCTTCCAAAATGTTTACTTTCTTGTCAGGCTACCCGTGTCCTGGTCCTTTAGGCAGAAAGCAACTTTTCTGTTGAGTTTTGTTTCTGTTTTCTGTTCTTGTTTGTATACCAACTTCTCTGGTATCCAGGATGGGATATATAAGTGAAAAAGAAAATCCAGGGAAGTGACTTCTTATTGTTCTTATTGAGTTTCCTAGTCAGACTGCCTTCTCTCTCCAACTTGCAGAGTCTTTGTGTTACATGTAATGTTCAGATTTTTTTGTGCTTAGAGACTGGAATATGGAAAAGTACATTTATCCATCTTTATGGAAGTAGAAATTCTGTCATTGGTATTAAAACTATATAAACACTTTTTCAACAGGAGAAAGGATATAAAGAAGTGATGGGAGGTATCTCTCAGATCCCAATTCAAATGCTATCTTTTCTCTGGAGTCTTCCTTTAGGGCCATCTTCTTTGTGGTCATTAACTCTATTTCTGCATCCATCATAGCGGGGATGTTGTGGGGGTGTTTGCCCATCTCTGTATGCCTTCCCAGAAAACAGTCTGCACTCAGATGTAGTTTTTCAGATGAGTAGGCTCAAAGAAGGGATACAATTATAAACTCTTACACAAATTAACAAACTAGAATTCAAGTCACAAGCTGTGTGCTCTTTGAGGTTCATAATTTTATATAAACTTTTCCAGAAATCTGTGATTAATTGTATTGCTTTGTGTTTTAGACATTTTCAGTCATGCCGTTCCACTTATCCTTAGTTCTGGCCAAACAGGTTACACACTAAGTCTTATCTAAATACCAGCACAAAGTACACTGGTTAGGAGAAAAAAAAAAAAGAAAGGAAAAGAAAACTCTTTCCCAATGTCCAAACTAATCTCAAAGCCCACTAAACTGAAAGCCCCATACGCTGTGTTTTTTTTTTCGTTTTTGTATCACTAGCTTTTAGCACAGTGTAGGATTTGTGGAAGGTCAGGGAATTTTAATCTGATAGTCTAGATATTGTGAAGTAAGAGGCAAGGTCACTTACTGAGAGATAAGACAAATGAATAAATGTCTTGAAGAAAGGAGAAGGTTTGGAGCACCTAATTTTCAAAAATAGATCAATGTGTGTAGGATTGGGGAGATGATGGAAAAAGGGAGGTCTGGAGCCAATTATGGATTTTTGACTTGAGTTACTAGATGGTAGATCATTATCCTAAATAGTGAATGTGGGAGAAGGAAAACACTCTTAGGAGAATGAGTTAAGCTGGGTCACATTGACTTTGATAAATGTGTAGGATTTTTAGAAATACCCAAGTGCTGCAAAAAATCAAACACACTCGAAAGTGGGTAGCAAGACAAACTGTTACTCCTGCCAGAAAGATGGGCTACTGGAACTCAGCTAGCAAGCGCACCTGGGCTAGTAGTACAACTACTGCTTGTATCCTTAACCTGCCACAGTGATGCCCTTCACTCTTATCGTAGGAGTTCTGGGTTACAATCTGTGCATTTGGCTAATTTTAAAGTTGGGGTGGGCAAAGAGAAGGGCTATAATTAAAATGGCTATACTTGGAATCAATTAAAGCTATTTTCTGAAAATGGACCATTGGCCTTTGTTTCTCACAGGATCCCAAGTGTGGCAGATGAGTATACCAGGCTGTTACCATGACTTGGAAGCACATGGTTGAGACTGTAAACTGTGTCTGCCTTTGACACTACCTAGGAGAAGTGTAAAAGAAGGCCAAGGATGGAACGCTGTGAAACAGTAACACTTCAGAGGCTGGTATGTAAAGAGAAAACCTAAAAAAGAGAATGAGAAGCATTGGCCAGATAAAAAGGACCAGGACTAGGACTGTTCTAGAATCCAAGGAAGGTAGAATTTCCAGGAGAAAATAAATAATGGCAGTAACTGCTGCAGTTAAGTGAAAGAAAATATGGACAGCAAAGGGAGTCTTGGATTTGCAACTTGAAGATCTGGGGTTGATCAAAGTCAGAAGGCAGATTATGATGAACTGAGAAGAGAAGAGCAAGAGGAAGCTACCACATGAGGGAAGCCTACTCTTAAAGAGGAAAAGTGAGCAATACTCAGGAACCAAGGAGAAATGTAAAAACTAATCATTTCTCATTATTAAACATATATTCTTAGAACAGAACAGAAAATTTAGACTACAGAGATAAGCATGAAAGTATAAACTCTCTTATATAATAATCCCTGTTAATATTTTAGTGTCTATAATATACTTATAATCTTCTTAAATTTAAATTTATTTTTTCTGGCACTTATGAACCCAGAGCCCTGAGCATACTAAATACATGCTCTACCTCCATGCTACATCATCAGCCCACCACCCCTTTTTTCCTGAGACTTTGTTGGCCAGGCAGGACTTGAACTCTTAGACTCAAGTCATTCTCCTGTCTCAGGCTTCTGAATAGTTGGGACCATGTGCATTCACTACAATGTCTGAATTTATAGTCTTTTTGAAAGCAGAATTGTACTTTAAATAGCTCAGCGGTAGACCAATTGCCTAGCATGCATGAGGCCCTGGGTTCAGTCACCAGTGTCTCAAAAATATATACATCGTGGGGGCTAGAGCAGTGGCTCAGCGGTTGCGGTACTTGTCTGGCATGCGCAAGTATGCGAGTTCAAACCCCAGCACTACATACACAACGATGTCTTGGATGATGAAGCTCATGTGAGAAACTAAATAAAAATTATTTCTTTCTCTCTCTCTCTCTCACTGTCCCTCTCTCTTTTTTAAAAAATATGTATATCATGGGTTTTATATCATTTTGAAGATGGATTTGGTATTTCTGTATATCATGATTAAATTTTCATACAATAACTATTTTTCCTAGTATATCATCTTTAATAGCAGCAGATAATATTCCATTATATTTACATATATTTGATTTAAGCAATTTCCCCTATTTTTTAACACAAAGTTTAAAAGTTTTTCATATTATAAACAGCACTAGGGTCACTCTCTTTGTGACTGTGTCTTTGAATACATGCATGATAAATTCTACAAACAGTATTCCTGAAATAAAATCTATGCAAAAGTCCTACGCTTTTAAAATGTGCTACAAAATGCTCCTTGAACTTATTAATCATATTATTCATTATAATAAGCAGCGTACAATAGTGTTTGAGTGCGAAGATAGTATTTCTGTTAAAATGAAAAAAAATTGAGCACTTCTTTTCTGCTGAATGGAAAATACTCATTTAGAGAAAGAAATTGAAATTATTGAAGGACAGTGACAACCTTAAGGAAATGAGAAGAGATGGATCCAAAACATATGAAGAATGTAGAGGAGAAGGGATATTTCTACATGGGGAGGAAGGAGGACAATATGGGTTTGGAGAAGAATTTGCAGATGCAGGGAAGTGGGGCATTCAGGAAGTTGTCTCTGGATACTCTCAATTTCCTTTGTGAAAGAAAAGGCAAACTCATTTGTTGAGTGAGAAGGTAGCAGGAATCGGGTATGAGCTTGAAGAGGGTAGAAAAGTTTTGGAACATCTAATGAGCAATGCAGATGAGGGACCTTGACCAGATATATAAAGGATTGTTGGAATGTTCTAAGAGCACAACTAAGGTTGAATACTGTAAGTTTATAGTTATCAAGCTATAGAGTTATCCTTCAACCGGGAGCCAACTCCTGGCTGGGTTTTTTCTATCAATGAGACTTAAAAATTTCTCATTCTCAGAGAGACCTCCAATCTTGTTATCTAAGAAAACACCCTTTCTGTAGCTCTGGTTATACTACTTTGTTATCAAATTGTCATGATTTGAAAGTGTTTTGCTCATTTATTTACTTGTTTATTTAGTCATTTATTATATTTGTCCCACACTAGCATGTGGGCATCATGAGCAGATGCTTGTTTATCTGATTCATACATTACAGACTTTAAAAAAAATTGTTGACTAAGTGGATTTGTGATAGATTAAGATTTCCATTAAAAACCAAGAGTGGAGAGCGTCACTGGGGAGGAAACCCAGAGCAGAAGATGGATGAGTTTGTGAGAAGAGAGGAGGGACTTGCCTCCAAGATGGTAACCCAGGACTGAGTGGTGAAAGGTAGTGGTCTCAGGATTCTGGGGCAGTGGATGGAGGGACCCCAGTAGTGGTGGAGTCCTGAATACATTGGGGAACAGCTGCCTAGTACTTAGATGAGGAGTAATTGAGAAAGGGACAATCAAATGCTGGGATAGGTGTTGACAGGGTGGGTCCCAATGATTTGCTTCAAAAAATGCAACATAGGGGCCTTATACCCTGGGTAGAATGATGAAGGATAAATTGCCCTAAGAATTCCCCCTGAAATCATCCAGAAGACTTCATGTGAGAGCAAGTGATAAATCCAACAGAAAAATTAAAGTTGGCTGAACCAGGGCACAGCTGTCTCCAAGAGAATCCTTTCATGTGCACAAGGACTTTTGCAACCAGAGAGGAAGGAGGAGTTTTGCATAAGCCCAGGGGTGGTAGGAAATACAGGAGGCAGAGACTGTTATTGCTGTTATTACCTTTTTGGGCCTTTGGACTGTGCTCAAAGGATTAGAGGAGCAAAGATTAGAAATGGATGCAAGGGGTGATGGTCAGAAGATGACGAAACTGTACTTAAGAACCTGTAAAGATCCTAAGCATAAGCAGACCTATTTTGGAACTCAAATACCAGCAGAAGATACCCAAGTTCTCTAGTCTTGATGATGGTGGGGGAGGGTAGCCAACATGCCCACCCAACTCATCTCCCTGTAGAAAGTCCAGCCCACGTAGGCTCCATCTCCTCATATTTCTGAGCATCTTTGAGTAGACTGTACATGGAACATGTGTTCTCTTTGGTCATCGCTCCTACTGTGAGTCCTATTCCCTACTCAATGCCATCCCTTGCTAACCTGTAACCTACCACCAAGCTCTCAAGCACTGGCCGGGCCTGGCTTTCAAAGTGTAGCTAACTCCCAGAAGAATGGTGACACAATTTTACTGGACTTGAGTGAGACTAAAAGAAATTACAATGCAGAAAACAAAAACTCAAGTTCAGTATTGGATATTTACTCTTCCCAGAGTATAAGCACCCCACCAGAGCCCTGGGCCTCACCCTCCATACTATACGGCTACCTCTTAACGGTAGAAATAACCCACCCTCACCACAGGTGAGGCAATCGTAAGTGTTGATGCTACATTTCTCCCTGAGTAACTAATTAATCTGAGTAACATCGTTTGTGAGATTCCAACTGTCCTATGGAGGCTGCTCTGCCCTTTTCTGCCCAGTCCAGTGTCTTCATATATTCTTCCTTTTTACTCCAGTAAAGATGAACAGACAGGCCTGGTGAGGGCTCATCTTAAAAGCAAATGCTTGAGAAGAAGTCACACACACACACACACACACACACACCCTTCCCTTCCCTACACAAACCTCTTCTCAAAAGATTCCAATAATTGTCAGGGACGGTCCAATCAAAATACATGCTTTTAGGGGGTGGGGGTGTAACTTAGTAGCACAGGGCTTGCTTAGCGTGTAGCAAGTTCAGTCACAAACAACGAAAAAGAAAAACCAAAACTTAAAATAAAACTTTCAAAAACATACTTTAAAGAAATCTGCCAAAATTGCAGTGCTATTAAAGATAAGCCAACTTACATAATTGACAAATATTTTAATACCTCAATCTGAAGCATCTTATAATGAAAGAATTCCACAATAGGATAAGAGTGGTCCTTATTCTGAATAAAGGAAGGCCTTCCCCAAGCCCAGGAAGAGTTTCCACCCTGAAATGCAAACCACCTCCCATACGGCAATTTTCCAGTTCCAGCTATTTTAAGATACAGACTTCAGCTCCAACAGTGAGAAGCTCCTGGTGGTTCTAAAATAATAGTTTGTGCCATTAAACATATGGTCCAAAGTGGGAAAGGGTTTTTTTCCCCCAATTCTTTCCCCATCTCTATTTGAAACCCAAGTCAAATCTAATGCTTCTAAGGACTGGAAATTTGGCAGCAGCCAAAAATGGATGACTCATGGCATCTTGGGAGGGCAGGAGCAGTGGTGAGGCTTCTCCTGAAAAGGATCTGGGCAATACCTGTGCACATAAGGAACCGGAAAGAGAACTGCAGAACAAATATTTCGTGATGCCTGCAGCTAACAGCCCCTGACCTCTAGAAATCTGGGGGTAGAGATGGGGAAGCTGGGACAAAGTCATTCCCTATGATGAAGCCAGTGGGAAACTGTGACATGAAGCTTAACATCAAAGTAAAGTGTGCCCTCTCCATTTGTGATCACAAGTGGTGGGAGACAGGACATTCGGGTTACACAAAGGTGACATAAGATTCAGTCCTCAAAGGAATTTCTGTTGTTGCTAGTTTTTGACTGCCTTCCTCTCTGCTTCCCTTTGGGCTGTAGCCACTGCTGCTGCTGCTTCCAGCCCTGTAGCAGAAGCAAAGGAGGCCAATTTCAGCCTGAGCT
This sequence comes from Aplodontia rufa, assembly GCA_004027875.1. Classification (NCBI taxonomy): domain Eukaryota; kingdom Metazoa; phylum Chordata; class Mammalia; order Rodentia; family Aplodontiidae; genus Aplodontia; species Aplodontia rufa. The sequence continues at coordinate 9,673 of PVKS010044212.1, forward strand.
GTATGTAGCATCATATACCAGGAATTTTCAAGGTCATACATAATCAATGTCCCATCACTCTTTGTAGCTGAACATGGTGGCACACACCTGTAATCCCACAGACTAGGGAGGTTAAGGCATGAGGATCACAAGTTCAAAGTCAGTCTCACAACTTAGATCTTATCTCAAAGTAAGAATGAAAAATGTCCAAGGAGCAGCTGGAGTGGTGGCTCAGCAGTTGGAGCACTTGCTTAGCATGCACGAGGACCCAGGTTTGAACTCCAGCACCACATACACAATTGTCAGAGAAACAAAGGTCAGATGAATAAATAAATGAAATTGATTTAAAAAAAAGCAAAGTCTGAGGATATAGTTCAGTGGTCAGATACCTCTGAGTTCCATCCCCAGTATGAAAAAGAAAGAGAGAAAAAGAAATAAGAAAACATTTCTTCTGGGCTGGAGTGGTGGCTCGGTGGTTACAGTGCTTGCCTGGCAAGTGTGAGTACTCAAGTTCGAACCCCAGCATTACATACACAACGAAGTCTCGGAGCAACGAAGACCACGTGAAAAACTAAAAAAAAAAATCGTTTCTCTCTTTCTCTCTCTGTCTCACTGTCCCTCTCTCTTTAAAAAAAAACAAAACATTTCTTCTGTTTTTCTCTGGTAAATATTTAAAGCACCATTCTTAATATGTATATGTTAAAGCTAACAGAGAAATTGCTTCCTAAAATTTTCCAAAGTTCAATTCTATACTGTTGTGTGGGATCCTGATATTCATCATCATGGCTGCAAGAAAAGGAAAGAGGACAGGTACACACTGCTAAGCTTAGAAGTTGCAGTTGAGGGGCTGGAGCGGTGGCTTGGCAGTTACTGCGCTTGCCCAGCGTGCACAAGTACACGGGTTCAAACCCCAACACGCATGTACACAGCTAAGTGTCAGAACAATGAAGTCCTTGTGAAAAACTCAATAAAAATTGATTCTCTCAGGCTGGAGTGGTGGCTCAGCGGTTACAGCGTTTGCCTGGCATGTGCTAGGACGTAAGTTCAAACCCCAGCACCATGTACACAAGGAAGTGTCAGAGCAATGAAAGCCACATTAAAACTAAATAAAATTGATTCTTTCTCCACCCCCATCCTCTCTTTCTTTAAAAAAAAATTGATTCTGTCTCTCTATCATTGTCCTTCTCTCTAAAAAAAAAAGAAGTTGCAGTTGACACTGACTATGAATATAGCAAAGGATTACAACACGGGGTTTGTGGCCCAGCTACGATGTGCTCCATCTCTTACCTGGCTCGGTGAAAAACCGGGGCATCATCCTTAAGCGCTTCAGATCAGATACTGTGAAGGTGAAAACAGACTTAACAAAGTATCTATGTATATATGCGTTGGTTATTGATGGTTTGATAATGTTTCCCTCTCATTTGTATCTCTATATACTCTTAATTTTAAAAAAAAGAAAAAAAAGATTTAACGAATTATCATTTTTCAGGTACTCATGCATACACATTTTAATGAACAGATTTCAAGGTACAAAATACAAAAGTCCCGCACTGATGAAAAATGGAGAAAAGAGGTTGTTTAGGTAAGTAGTAATACCATGGGACCTGGAGATAATAAGAACTTCAGAGGTCATCTTGTTGAGCTAGTCTCAAATTTAGTATGTATGTCTGAGCAACCTTCTAGAAATTCAGGTTTCTGGGCCCCAGCTCCAAAGAACCTGCTTCAGTAGCCTGGGAATCTGCATATTAAAACAAGCATCCTCTGCTAGTTAATTCCTGTTTTGCCATTCTCTATCCTCCATCAGGTTGAGCTCTGGTATGCTGACATTTAAGAACTGCATCCAACAATGCTCCCTTGGCTCTGGAATCCTGCTGGGTTCAGTGAACAGGAACTCTGGCAGGAAATAAGAGGGTGGGAGGAGAGGAAGGTTGGGATATTGAATTCCCTTAGCCACTTCCCTGCCAGGGTGGCAGCAGCTATGCTCCCCTATAGCTGGGTCCACTCCTACAGCTCCTCTCTAGATCCCTCCAGACTTCTTTTTCCTCACACCTTCAAGCCCAGAGTGCTCAATGCCCAGGGTGCACCCAAGACTAACTGCATCAGAGTCTCTAGGTCAGGGGCACCCAGAACTCATACTTAAGCTCCCCTAGAAGATTCTAACGTGTAGCTGAGGTTGAGAACAATTGCTCCAGTCTGGGAGTTTTTGTTAATAAGCAGAGGCTGGCTCAGTATGTTTGAGGTGGGGCTTGAAATTCTGGAGGTCTTACAAGATCTTCAGGTGATTCATATGCATAGGAAACTCTGAGAAGAATTGTTTACCACCAACTCCTTGCTTTAATAGATTAAAAAAGTGAAAGCCAGAGAGACAAACAACTTGCCTGAGAGTACACAGGACCAGACCCCAGTTCTCCCAAGTCTAATGCCCTTGCCTTGGCCTATGCTGAAGTCATGGGCTAGAGCTCCGAGAATATCCTTGGAGGTGGCAAAGCAGAGTCAGAAAAAATAATACCAGGAGAAGCCTGGCTGTTCCACTGAGGACATTCTTCAACCAGGTTATTGCACAGGATCCACACACCAAACCCCTGGGTACATGAGACCCAAGGAGAGAGGAAATTTCCTGAGGCCTCTCTCAGCAGCAGGTGCAAAGCGGCAGCTGGTGGGAGTGGTCTCCACTGGGAGCATTTGTGGAAGGAGGGAGGGAGAAAGGGAGAACAGATCAGATGCTGTCAGCTCTTCCAGAGACCATGTCCCAGGAGTCCTGGAGTAAGTTCTGCAATGCTTGGATCATTAGAAATGTGCTAACTTTGTCACATCATTCAGGCAGGAAATGACATGCTCCTGTCCCCTCATTCACGAATTTTCTAAGACTGTGGCCCCTCTTAGCAATATTGCCTGAGGTAGATTGTTGGCAAGAAAGGCCAACATAATCCTTTCCCTGTATCCATGTTCTTGAGTAATCATCTCTCATACTGTCTCTGGGGTTGGCCACACAGTTATCCTTGGCCAATGGAACAAAAAACAAATGGATCACAAGCAGAGATGTGAAAAGGGCTTGTACCTTTGTGTTTGCCCTCTTGTTGCTCCTTGGAACCTTGCGAACACCGTGTGAAAAAGCCAGGGCTGGTCTGTTGGAGGATGAGAACCCTTTAGGAGCAGAGACAAGACACCCCAGCTGAGACCCTCCTGCCCCCAGACCAACCAGTCTGCCAAATCCCAGACAGGTGAGTGAGGCCGTTTAGCTACCAAACTACCAGCTGAACAAAAACACAATGGGAACCCAGCAGAGAGCAGCAGAGCTGATCCAAAGCAGGAGTCACCCAGCTGACCCTAAATTAAATCAAATGATTATTGGTGTAAGCCACTAAGCTTTGGTGTGGCTTATTACACAACCAAAGCTAACAGATCCACCTTCTAACAAAATAGCTTATCTTGAAATATTATAAACTACTTGAGGCCAAGTTGGGTCTCTTAAAGTACTGTTTGTGGTGACAGAATATCAGAAACAGAGTGAATGTATATGTTGTACCATTGAATATCATGCAGCCATTAAAAAGAATCATTAGGGGGCTGGAGCGGTGGCTCAGTGGTTACCATGCTTGCCTGGCATGTGCAAGGACACCGGGGGTTCAAACCCCAGCACTATGTACACAGCGTGTATTAGAGCAATGAAGGCCACACGAAAACTAAATAAAAATTGCTTCTCTCTTTCTCTAAAAGGAAAGAAAAAAAAAAGAATCATTAGATCTGTGCATATGGGTTTAGAAGGATTCCAGAGAGATATAAGTGGGTGAAAAAAAATCACAGAGCAGCAACTGTATAGTAATTCATTTTTGTGAAACAATGACAAATCTCTTGCACATGTTTGCATGATTATGTGAGCTGGAAGGAATGGAAGGAAGCATACCAAGTGGTGGTGGAGAGGTTGATGGGAGTGAGAGAGAATGAAAACATGGGTAGGGAGAGGAAAAAAATACCTGCAAAGTATACATGATCTTGCTTAGGCAAAAGTCTACAGATTAATTCAAAGCCCTGAACTGTTAGTTTCTAAACTATTAATAACATAACTGAACATCTCAGGTGATAAGATTTCAGGGACTTTTTTTTCTTTATATTTTTAGGATTTGTTCAGATTTTATATTGAGTGTGTGGTGTTTAAAACAGTTAATACATATAGCTATTTTCCCATGGTTTTTATTTTTTTGAGAGAATTAATTTTTTATTTAGTTTTTCATGTGGCTTTCATTGCTCTGATGCTTTGTTGTATATGTGGTGCTAGGGTTTGAACCCGCATCCTCGTGTGTGCCAGGCAAGTGCTGTAAATGCTGAGCCACTGCTCCAGCCCAGTGTCATAATTCTTACACCAATGAAGAACTTTTTAAAAATATATGTGACAATAATATACACAATGACATACTTATAAAAGCTTGGAGTACACCTTGTCTTAACTCAGTTCCCAGTATTTACCCTTCCTCTCCCTTCCTCCTGCCCCCTGTCTTTTTTAGATATATTTAACAATAGAATAAACATTAATATTGTTTTTTGCTTAAACTGTTTTTGAAAAATGTTTTATTAGTACATTATAGTTATACATAAGAATGGGTTTCCCTGCTATTCCACTCCTGGGAATCTTTCCAGGGGACTTAGAATCAGCACATTACAGTGACACAGCAATATCGATGTTCATGGCAGCACAATTTACCATTGCTAGGCTATGGAAACAACCCCGGTGTCCCTCACAGGAAGAATGGATCCAAAAACTGTGGTACATTTGTACCATGGAATATTACACAGCAATTAGAAAC